>MDKF010521370.1:0-16169 GCA_026770625.1 Nicotiana glauca | reverse complement strand
TGAAAAGATTCGCATGAAGCTCTTTATGAGAAGTCTGAAAGGGGATGTTCTATCTTGGTACATTAGCCAAGACCCTAAGAAGTGGACGAATTGGATAGGTATGGCATCCGATTTCACGGACAGGTTTAGATTTATTACGGAAAATGCGCCAGATGTATTCTACATCCAGAACTTAAAGAAGAAACCCACGGAGACATTCCGTAAGTATTCTACTCATTGGAGATCAGAAGCTGCTAAGGTCAGGCCGGCTTTAGAAGAAGAACAAATGAACAGGTTTTTTGTCTGGGCTCAAGACCCACAGTATTATGAGAGGTTGATTTTGATTGAAGGCCAGAAATTTTCCGACATCATCAAGCTAGGAGAAAGGATCGAGGAAGGCATTAAAAGTGGTATGGTCACTAACTTTGAAGCATTGTAGGAAACCAACAAGGTTCTACAGTTTGGCGGCACATCCAAGAAAAGGGATGTGAGTGCCGTGATGGTTGCACAGAGAATGAAATCCACAATAAATTACCAAAGCTACCCATTACCTCCACTCACGTATCAGCCTACCCCAAATTATCAAGCACCCTCGCCTTCTTATCAAGCTCCACCACCCACTTACCAATCATCTCCACCCCTCTCATATCAAACTACCTCACCAAGATATTCTCAACCCGCACCCATCTACCAAGCCTATAATGCTCAGCCCTCTCACTATCAATCACCTCCCACCCGCCAAAACTTCCCTAGACCGCGACTAACTTCGACCATAGACCTCCTAAACAATACACCACCATCGCCGAACCAATCGATCAGCTGTATGAAAGGCTCAAAGTTGGTTACGTCACCCCTATCCCTGCCATAACTCCAAAAAATCCTTCCCAATAGGTCAACCCAAACAAAACCTATGCACACCATTCCGGCATGAAGGGGCATACCATTGATGAATGCCGCTCTCTAAAGGATAAAATCCAAGTTTTAATTGACAACAAGATTATTGTGTCAAAGGAACCTACACCTAATGTTCGCAACAACCCCTTGCGCGACCACAAAGGCGGAGGCGTTCACATGATAGAGATAGAAGATGACTGGAACCCCAAAGGATCGATCGGAATGATTGCTGAAGATGAGCAGCCAAAGAAACCACTTGTCACACTTAATCCGATTATAGTCCCGATCCAGCCTTCTGGAGACACTAAAGTGAACATGTCCATACCACTTGAGTTCGAAGCACCTTCTTCTGCAAAGGTGCCAGGACGATTGAGGTCGAGTTTGGATCCCCAAAGGCACCTGTACCATTTGAAGTTACTATGTTACCTCTCAAAGCAAGGGTACCCATTCATGTGGCTATGTCAACCATAACACTATTCTATACGAAGGCCATTCCTTGGGATTGCACTACCGAGGCGAAAAGAAAAGGGAAAACCAAATTGGGAGAAAAAATTGCAGCATAGGGTATGACTAGAACCGGTAGGGTTTATACTCCAGAACATCTAGCTGAGTCTAGCAAGCAAGCCTCTAGACGACTAACCGTCGCTGAAACTGAGCCTGATGACCTCTGGCAGAAGATACAAGCCAAAGAGTATTCGGTCATCTATCAATTGAACAAGATACCAGCCCAGATCTCCATCTTGGCCCTACTACAAAGCTTTGACGCACATAAAAATGCCTTATTAAAAGTGCTGAGCGAGGCATATGTGCCTAGCAACATAATTGGAGGAGAAATGGCGAACATGATAGGGCAAGTATTGGAGAGTCACAAAATCACTTTCTACGAAAATGAGCTGCCACCAGAAGGGCTGAGCCACAACAAGGCGTTGCATATCACTGTGCAATGCGAGGATTATTTTATCACCAGAATTCTGGTTGACGGAGGGTCCAGTCTCAATATTTGTCCATTGGTGACCCTCAGAACATTAGGAAAGAGCCTGAATAAGATCAAGGATGAAGCCATCAATGTCAAAGCTTTCGATGGATCCCAAAGGTCCACTATTGTGGAAATTAGTTTGTGTCTGCAAATGGGACCGACTTGGTTTGAGGTTGACTTTCAAGTGATAGACATCCCAGCATCTTACAATTTGCTGTTGGGATGACCCTGGATTCACGTCGTTGGAGCCGTAGCATCAACCCTACATCAGGCGGTGAAATTTAAGTGGAATCACCAAGAGATGGTTATTCATGGCGATGGTAGCAATCCTATATACAGTCGCCAGACCATCCTGTCAATAGGAGGAAGAAGGAAAATAGATGGAGAAACCTACCACCACATTGAGCGAGTCAACGTTGTGGACAAGGATAAATGGCGGGACAATAAGATTGAAAGCATACAGAATTGGTATTGATACGAGCCTGACAAGGGACTTGGCAAAAATCTCCAGGGAATCGCCAAACCCATTAAGCTAAAGAAATATGGAACCACTTTTGGTTTGGGGTATGAATACACTTGGGAGTAGTTCAACCACTGGTCGCCATGGCGACAGTCTTTACTACCCACTGGAGCAGACTTTCCAGCCAACATATATCATATATGGGTCAGAAGAAGAGGAAGCGTTGGCGGCAATAAGGAATCTATTTTTGGAAGAAGACAATATGGACTGTTGTGTCATTTTTTAGGAGGAAGGAGAGGAAGGCCCTTCCATACAAGCTCTGAGCCATGGAGCACACCTCAATAATTGGTCCATCAAAACCACCAAAACCCGAAAATCTTCGGGGTAGCAAGGCTGAACAAAGCATCATGCATTACCTTTTACTTTTTCGCTAGTTGATTTCATTTCCGCATTTTTAATTTCGAAAATAAGAGCTCCAATGTTCAAAACAATTATGAAATTTATCAAAGCATTTCAGTTTCTTATAAGTCTCGCTCTTATTATTTTTTCTATCATTTACTTTATTTACACAGCAGTACTATTACTTATCTTGATGAACCGACGATTGTGACATGCAACGAGATAGCAAAACAAATGGACATAGACTCAAAAGAAGATGATATACAAGAAGATGTCATTAAAGAGGTTGATGATTTTGAGAATAGGCCTAAGTCTAACTTGGACAAAACTGAGGTTGTCAACTTGGGGGATACAGAGAATGTCAAGGAAACACGCATCAATGTTCATCTGTCACCATCGAAAAAGGAAGAGTACACATAATTTCTAAGGGAATATGAAGAATTATTCGCCTGGTCGTATGATGGTATGACTGGTCTCAGTACATCCATTTTGGCTCACAAACTGCCAACAGATCCGACATGTCCGTCGGTAAAGCAGAAGCTCAAAAAATTCAAACCTGACATGAGTTTGAAAATCAAGGAAGAAGTCACCAAGCAAGTCAAAACCAAGGTTCTCAAGGTAGTGGAGTACCCAACATGGTTATCCAATATTGTGCCAGTGCCAAAGAAGGATGGGAAGGATAGAGTCTGTGTCGACTACCGGGATCTCAACCGGGCCAGTCCGAAAGATGACTTCCCCCTGCCGAACATATACATCTTGATTGACAACTGCGCCAAACAAAAGTTGCAGTCATTTGTTGATTGTTTTGATGGGTATCATCAGATATAGATGGAAAAAGGATGAACGCAGTTTGCCATGGTCAATTGTATCAGAACAGAATGTCCAGAGCCTTCAACAAAAGAGTCAAGCCGAAACAGTTTACACCAGGACAACTGGTGTTGAAGAAAGTATTTCCGCATCAAGACGAAGCCAAAGGGAAATTCTCTCCCAACTGGCAAGTTCTGTACATGGTTCACCTGGTTCTAACCAGAGGAGCCCTCATACTTGCAGAAATGGATGGAAAAGTTTGGCCAAAGCTGATCAATTCAGATGCAGTGAAGCGATACTATGTGTAACCATTATGATTTCTTTATGATGTAATTTGAACTATGCCTAACCTGATTCCCATTTAAGAAGGGATACGTAGGCAGCCTTATGGGTTCGGTCACAATTCAATAAAATTTTCATTTCCCCCAGCTATTGGAAACTGGGGCAGAATTTTAAGGAGAACCCTCAAATATCCGAAGTTGATCTTCAGCCAGTCATCGCACGCAGCCGTCGAAAGCACCAACCCAATAAACTGGGGTAGAATTTTGAGAAGGACCCTTAAAATTCCGAAGAGAGAGGTTGCAATGTCTTGAACCGCGTCGCAGTCGTCGGTTCAACTAAAAGAAAACTTTTTTTAATTATATGATTACGTTATGTTTTTTAACTAAATCATGCATGTCCGTTATCAAAATTGTTTTGTTTAGCAATGCTACCCCAAGGATACGCACAATATCACCAAAATAAGGGCCGAGCAGGACGAGCAAAGTCCATGGGGATACGAACTAACCTTCCCCTCTTTTACAGAACTCACGATTTTTTTTGGATGCAGGCATTCAAGTTGTAATATCATCAGATATCTATGCACTCATACTCCTCGTGAATACAACTCCCAGAATCATCACCTAGTCATAATTTCTATCCGCACACGACAACCCCAACATCCACAATATAGCAATCGACTATCAGCTAAGAGATTTTACCTTTTACATTTCTTGCATTACATAAGGCTACCTTTCTACCTTCCAAGACTAAGCATTGTCTCCATCTGCATTTCTCTGCATTGCATAAGGCTACTTTTTTGCCTTTCGAGACTAAACATTGTCTCCATCTGCATTTCTCTGCATTGCATAAGGCTACCTTTCTGCCTTTCGAGACTAAGCATTGTCTCCATCTGCATTTCTCTGCATTGCATAAGGCTACCTTTCTGCCTTTCGAGACTAAGCATTGTCTCCATCTGCATTTCTCTGCATTGCATAAGGCTACCTTTCTGCCTTTCGAGACTAAGCATTGTCTCCATCTGCATTTCTCTGCATTGCATAAGGCTACCTTTCTGCCTTTCGAGACTAAGCATTGTCTCCATCTGCATTTCTCTGCATTGCATAAGGCTACCTTTCTGCCTTTCGAGACTAAGCATTGTCTCCATCTGCATTTCTCTGCATTGCATAAGGCTACCTTTCTGCCTTTCGAGACTAAGCATTGTCTCCATCTGCATTTCTCTGCATTGCATAAGGCTACCTTTCTGCCTTTCGAGACTAAGCATTGTCTCCATATGCATTTCTCTGTATTGCATAAGGCTACCTTTCTGCCTTCCGAGACTAAGAATTGTCTCTATCTACATTTTTCTGCATTGCATAAGGCTACCTTTCTGCCTTCCGAGACTAAGCATTTTCTCCATCTGCATTCCTCTGAATTGCATAAGGCTACCTTTTTGTCTTCCGAGACTAAGCATTGTCTTCATCTATATTTCTCTGTATTGCATAAGGCTACCTTTCTGCCTTTCGAGACTAAGCATTGTCTCCATCTGTATTTCTCTACATCGCATAAGGCTACCTTTCTACCTTCCGAGACTAAGCATTGTCTCCGTCTTGTAGGGCTGAAACATCGCCACTTTATCTCTCTTTACATCGGCTGAAATATCGCCACTTCGTTTAAATCTTGCATCGGCTGAAAGATCGCCACTTATATTTTACACTTAGCATCAGCTAAAATATTGCCATTTTTTATTTAAGTCTTTACATCGGCTGAAATATCGTCACTTCATTTAAATCTCACATCGGCTGAAAGATCGCCACTTATATTTTACACTTAGCATCGGCTGAAATATCGCCATTCTGTATGAAACTTTGCATCAGCTGAAATATCGCCATTTTTATTTAAGTCTTGCTTCGGCTAAAAGATCGCCACCTTCTGCATTTCATGAGTTGAAAGATCGACAAGTTATCCAAAGGCGTCATTGTTCGGAGGCACCATTTTCGTAGCCCGATAACGCCATGACATGGCCTGAGGACCCCACTTTTATCTTTTGCATATCATTATTCAAAGGCATCACGGTTCAAAGGAATCATCCTCAGAGCCCGAGAACATCATTTCATAGCCCATGAATCCTTATTAAATGTTTCATGGCCCAGGACACCATAGTGTGAGGACGTCATCCTAACCGTCCAAAGACAACATTCACAGACCAACGGGAACTTGCATCATATTTTAAATTTATGCACAACATATGCGCTCGTGTTTTTATTTGTAGGTAAACCGGCTAGCAATGGCCGTATCAGCGGGAGCGATCCCGCTCCAGTTTTCCCAGCTCTGTTAAACCCGTAGCGATGCTATCCCAATCCAAATATCTCGTCCATCTTGAAAAAATCTCCATCGGCATGTTTTGTCGGCGGGCCCTGAACTACATAGGGCCTGATTCCTTTAAGACCCCGGATATGTAGGCAGCTCAGGAACCAGAGTTCGGTCAAAACTTTTCAAATCATTTCTTTCGGTCAAAATTGGCCATCATATCTTTACCCGATAATTCTTTCATCCTTCTCGGGTAAAGAGGGGCAGCTGTTGATACCCAATTTTCCCCTATATAGTTTTTATACTCAAAATATTCTTAAAATAGCATGTGTATGCACATATAAGCACGCCCAAGTGTTTTGGTATTTTTTCCTAGTTTTTAACATTTTTTAAAATCAATTTACTATCTATTTTAGCAGTACAAAATCCAATAATTATTCCCATGTTATCATTTCTTATTTCGATTCTCAATTTACAACAAGATATAATTAAAGTAATTTTTGCATATTTTTACAAATTTGTTTGGTATTTTCTAAGTTAAATTGCATAAATTACAATTATAACCTATATTACAATTAACGGCATTTTTATAATTGTAAAATCATTTTCAGTATTTTTAGATTAATATTTATACGTTATTAATTAGTTTGGTACCTTTAATTTGTTTTTAAAATTATTTGACTATTTTATATAAAATAAAATAGGGAAATTGGCTATTTAACGCATAGCCCTTTATTGTTTCAATTTCAGCCCAATTTAACCCCACCCCTATCAGATTTAATTAGACCTAATTGACCCAATACCCAACAAAATCTGCCCCAGCCCAATATCTAAACCAACCCGGCCCAGCTTCGAATTAATCTGAGCTGGTTATCAAATAAGATCAATGGCCCATATTATTATTCTTTAATTAAACTCTAACCTCCCCCCCCCCCTTGACCCCTTATTTTTGAGACCAGTCTATCCCTCTATCCGTCTTTTCTTCTCCTCCTTCTCTCTATAACCTTCTGGTTCCTTTTCTCTGATGACCTCCACCCTCTCTCTGGCCACCTCCAGCCTCGCCTCTTTCGACCACCAGCCGTCTTGAAGCCTTATCTCACCGGTTCTCTCCATCCCTGAGACCCCATAGGTCTCCACCATACAAGAAAGTCATTGAAGCTTCGCCTGGGTTTGTTTCCGATCTTTCTCTGATGGGTTTTGGTCCGATGGTGCTATAAACACGATTATTCCTAAAGTTTCACAGCCAGGTTTCTCTTATTTCTTTCACTGGTTTCTTATGAAACCCTAATCTCGACCCAAAACTCTTGAATATCTGTATTTTTAATGATTTTTAACTCACGCCCTTATGTTGTGAACTACTCTTTACTCAATCTCTACGAGTGCTCAAGTTTTAAATGTTTTTTTCCATTTTTGAAACTGCGGTTACTGAACCCCTTTTAAAATTACTTTATTTTTTCTAACTTTGAGTAATAATTCGTGATTCTCAGTAGTATTTCTAAACATTTTGCTTAAGACTGATGAAACCCTAGCTTTATATGTTTGTGTTTGTATCATTTGCTCGTTTGTGTGTTCTTCTAGGTTCTTCTCTGAGTTCCATGCTCTTTGCTTTAATTTTGTTGCTAGTGTTTCATCCCCCTACCATTTTGTGTTCTTCGCTTAAGGTTTCTCTGATTGTTTACATGGTGATTTTATATTGATTCTTACAAGCCCTCTTTGAGGCTGATATAGTTTCCTTAAAATTGTGATTCTGCATGGTTTGGTAGTGATTTCGAATTGCTTCCTTCATTTGTGAGATAATTTCCTCGATTAATACTGATCTTCTAGGTTTTCAATCTCGTTCCTTATTCTAAAAACTATTTCCCAGAATTAAAGTGGTATTTTGCCCTATATGTATGCACAAATATGCCGATTGATTTGCCTGACCTATTTCCTAATTAGAGTATCATGCACCTAGTCTTTATCACATACTTTATGCTATTCTCTTTCCTTATATGATCATACCATGCTTTGTGATTTCTTTCCTTTTAAATGATTGCTTATTACCGTTTGACTTTGATTCCTTAATTAAAGGGGAGTCCATATACCGATTGGATTATGATTGATGCCAATTCCTTAATTAGGGACTGCTACCTTGTTTGTTTACTCATATTTAGTACTATAAGTACCCCCCATTCTCTTTTGGAATAACAACGAACACATTACATATCACAAATACACACATCAATCATATTGCTCTCTCTTGTGCTATTTCTCTCTTTTTCTCTCTTGTGCTGTTGTTGCTCCCTGTTCATGTCTGTCATTAGCCAGCTGAAAAGCTAAGGCTAATATTGTGCTTATACTTGGCTCTTGCATTCTGCTGTGTTCTCTTATTACTGGTATGTTCGATTAAATTCCATGCTCCAAACCAATGTGGTTATTACTACTTCAGTGTGTTCTATTCCTAATTGTTTTCTACTTATGCTTCTGCTATGCAACATGTGATTGATTCCTAGTTTGCCTGTTGATACTTGCATGCTTATGACTATTGTTTGTTCCTGATCTTACCTGTTATGGCTACATGCTGTTACTATTTACTTTTATGTCTAAATATGACTATTTGAAAGTCTCTTTAAACTCTTTTGATTTTTGGTACCCATGCTTAGTAAGTTTGTATTAAGTCTCTGTATCCTTTGGTGATGTCTATGTGATCTATTTGTCCCATTTGCCCATTATCCTTGTGTGCAACTCACCAACTCTGTGTAAACTCTTTAAATTACCAATTTTCCTCTCCTTCCTGCACTTCACACTACTCTTAAAGAATATGTTCTACCCCCTTCCTGTGAGCATTGCTTTGGGTACCTCTGAGTACTCACTGAACTTTGACACACAAGGCTGGTAATCCCACACCGCACCTGTCCTACATTTTACTAAGTGTTTGGGTGTTGGTATTGGCCAGGGACCCCAATAGGACCCCATGGAGCTTTTCCACAACCAGACCATGGCAAAGGTTGTGAAACTCGAAAGGAGTGAGGTTGGAAGACTGGGCCTGATTGAAGGCTCCCTATAGAATATCTTCTTATTTTGTTCTTTATTACAGTAATTCAGCTATCATTGGTTTGTAATTATTTATAAATGAATGATTGGAGGTTGAATATTAAATATGGGGGGTGGGGGAGGGGGGTATTCATACTTAGTTTAAATAATGGGTAGAAAAGATGCTTATAGGATTTTATTCACTTATCTGCAGAATAGACAGCCTGTATAGGACATGCATCTCATTCACTAGAGATCCTACTTTAGGTTCTTTATTTTCAGCCTGTTATCATGTTTATCTTGCAACCATGATCAGTTAATAACGAGCAAATAATTGTAATAAGCCAATAACTGTTGTTGCATTCTCATTAGCATTTAGAAATCATGTTTTAGGAACTCCTATGTGCATTAGACATCCTGTTACTTAGGGTATCATACTTGTCTGAGTTGCAATTGTCAAGCGCCTGATTAGCATGCTTAACCTCATAATAATACAAGTACGGTTAACTGTTTGTGTACCTCTTTTGAAACTAAAAAAGGGATCGAATATGCATGTTCACTCTTTAAGATAATTAGACAATGCATATGACGCCTAGCCAAACTTTAGGCCTAATAAGAATCGATTAATCATGTTTTTCTAACCATCCTCTTTTAATTTTGAACTCTGCCACTCCTATTCTTGCTTTGACTCTCTGAAGTTCACTCTGTTTTTATTAAAAATCCTGCTCTAATCTGAAAACGATTTTGAAATGGTGCATCTACTTACTCTCACTGAGTTTCTGATCTTTATGTTTTCAAACTACTGGGTTACCATTCGCTGCCTAGAATCGTGCTATTTTACTTATCCTGCCTCCGTTAAGCTACTGTCACTACTTCATTTTTTTAAACCCTGCTTTAACGGTTCTTTTCCACTAACTCAACTACTGTTACCTACTCCTTTTGTAGAAACTCCTATATTTGAGACCTTGAATATATCTGAGACGTGCTAATTATGTGTTCGCTTGTGGAAGGATCTGTGAGCCTTTATTTGTCTTTGTATGTTCCCTTATGTGCAGTCCTATCTGTTATGTATGTCGCTTAGCATTTTATCCTTTAAACCTGAGGTTTCAGCCTAGTCCTTACCACATAAGAATAGTGGTCGTAAATACCCTCTGGGACTTATAGGACAAGATGGGTAATAGCACGCAATAAGCATTAGTGACCAACTCACGCATTTAATAACCTTTCGGGGTGGGAAGGGTAGAATATGGAGATGATGATTGATGCACTAATATCTCATGTAGACCCTTTTCTGAGGAGCGATTACTGAATATTGCATTGATGTGATCCATATTAATCATAAACCTAGGACCCCTCTCCCTTTGTTTGCTTTCACCTCTTCTCGTAAAACTATTCAAATCTTTTCATAAATTTCTGCCCTACCTACTTACCTTAAAAAATCTTTCAACTTATTTGCAATGTTATATATTCGAACCCTTAATTGTTTACCTGATTATGTGAAGTCACAATATAACATGGTCAGGAACCACACTAGTGGATCTTGAGGGGTGCTTAAGACCTTCCCCCCGAGATAATTTCTAGCCCTTACCCAAACTCTGGTTCTTCAAACTCAAACCCCTTCCTAGTGTCCTAATGCACTTTAATCATTAGGTGGCGACTCTTCAATTCCAAAACCCAAATCCTAAAAGGGAACGAGTTGTCCTCTCAAATGTCGTAAACCCGATTTCGCGAGAAAAATAGGGCGTCGACATAGGGTTGAGCCACAACCCTAGCTAATGGGTCTAGCTGCTCATGATTATAGAAGAAAATAAAGAATTAGATGAAAGAAAACCCATAATATTAATTTACTAAATAAAACTTGAAGATTTAATGATGAAACCTAAGCTAAAATTACTCAAAATAGAAAAGAATTATTGTTCATCTGTGCAACTATTCATCAAAATACAACTGATGACCTAAAAATGGGAAAAGAAACTATTTATACTAGGCTGAAAATTCTTGACAAAATTACCTCTGCGGGGCTAGTGCGGACTGCACAAAATCGAGTGCGGCCGCACTAAGGCTCTTGGCTGAAATAATCTGCTCTCTGAACTTGGGCTTTGCGGACTGCACAAAGTTGAGTGCGGTCGCAGTGTCTTCTGTTGCGGTCTGCACAAAATGGACCACAGACCGCATTGGAAATATTCCTCCAATCTTGGCACTCTCTGAACATGGGCTTTGTGAACCATACAAAGTCGAGTGCGGCTGCAATGAAGTTAATGCGGTCCACACAAAATAGTTTGCAGCCGCATTGATTGGATGCCTGAAATGCATACTCTCTGAACCTCCTCTTTGCAGACCGCACAGAATGGTGTGCGGCCGCACTAGTCTTGTTATACTAAGCTTGGCCTTATTCTTGGTACTTGTGCAGGTTTCACTCCTTTTTGAGCTGGTTTTGACAAGTTGTCACCTTGTTGACCAAACCCTGTTATCAAGTACACCATGTGGGACTTTGGGACTATTTTGTACACATTTCTAATCACAACTTAAGCAAGACGGAGTGTAAAATGCATCATAATCCCTAGTTATCAACTCTCCCAAACTTAAGCTTTTTCTTGTCCTCAGCAAACAAAATAAGACCCATCCTTTAAGAGTAAATCCAAGAAAATTCGGCGTACCCAAAGTGACATCATCTAGTATCAATTGGGACTAACAATTTCCCTCAATTCAAAGGAATCATTAACAACATTCACTCTTTTAAACATCTTGGATTTAGTGCGACACAAGAGCATCAAGAGTTGACTCAACACATCAAAGAAACTCTTTGTATTACTTTGGCCATTGTGGGACCCAAACCACACATCCTCAACTCTCCCTAGGCAAACCTCACCTTTAGGATTGTAGCACTCAGAACGAGGTTAATTGAAATGCACTCATCTCTCTTAAAGAAAACCCATAGGTCCGGCTCTAGGTACCATATGCTTGCCCTTTATGTGAGTCACCACTATTGTAAGCTTCTTTTAACTCAAGATCATATAGGGATTTTGTGGAGACATAGTGAAGGCTTTTGGTTTAGGGTAGGAAATGTTTAGTCTATGTAGGTTTCATCTTCCCTTTAGAACTTCTTTTTCTTTAATTTGGCACACAGTCACTTGACTTTTTAAGTCTTTTCACTTCTTCCTAAGGGGTTAGAGAGACACACTACCACTCTTTCTTGTTCATTTCACATCTTTTCCCCTTTCTAAATTTTCCACACCTTTCACTCTTTGCTTTTATTGAATCCTTTCATTCCTTTCCACATTGAACATTCTTTTTGTCTTTTTGATTTTCTTTCTTTTTCATTGGTTTTCCTTTTATTTATTTTGTACCTTTTTACCATTTTGTTTCAATTCTCATCTCTCCCCCAAAACTTATACTTTTTCCATGTGCTAAGGAAAGACCGGGTGCCAAGAGAGGGTATCTTTAGAACGGGTGAAGGCTTGTATCATGGTTCTTGAAGGAAAAAGGTCTAAGGCTCAAAAGGGTTGACTAGGGATTTTATCATTGGTAGGCTATGGAAGTGTTCAAGATAACATTCAGATGGAGAGCCTATAATCACGTCTTAAGTCAAATTACACTTAGGATTTTGCCTAGACAAACAATCAAGGCAAGTTCTAGACTAATGGCTCGGGATTTGGACTTGCAATTCAATTTCTCACCACACAAGCTTTGGGATTGCTGAAGACACGGAGTCGGGGACCCATAACAACCTTAGATAAGATTTGAGCAACATAATGGACCCAAAAAACCACTTGATGATTATCGGCCAACAGAAAAGTCTCATGGTCACAACTTTCACCATCCTACACACAACGATTTATTTTTTACCATGGGATCAAAGACAAATGTGTTAGGCCCAAGTGAAGCTTTGCTTGAGGCACCCTTACCAACTAACTAGTAAAAAGCAAAAAGAAAACAGACTCAAACCCTTAAGAAGGTTGTCATGTCATTCAACATCGGGAAGAGCCACCTGGTTCACACAAATTCTACATTTAGAAAGAACCGTGGCATTAAGAAAACCAAAGGCTTATTGAAAAACTCAAAACAAGAAGCTACGAACATAAAATAAGAAACTAAAAAAGAAAAAAAATGCATAAAAAAATGAATATGTACAAGAGGGGATTTAATCGAACATACAATAGGGAGAATAATATATACATAGGAACGAAACTTTTATATACAGACCCAAAGTAAAAAGTATGAAAAGTGCAATGAACTGCTAAAATTATATACATACCAAAGATAAAAAAAAATAAGAAGGCATAAAACATCATCATATGTACAGTCATCCAAAATCTCAAAATAGGGCTACCCCCTCAAATGAAAGCTGGCATTGTCCTCAATGCCAACTAAGTAAAATGGGCACAAAATAGAGTAAAGAGAGGAAGAAGAAACTCCCTATGGTCCTCCATCTGCATCGTACCCTGAGTCTGGGTCCCTAGGTCCTCTGTCTGCTCGGGAACCTGTAAATGGATCCCTGTGATCTATGGCTCTACTGGGACCTAGGTCTGGACCTGGACCTAGACTGAGTCCTGGGTTGCATCCTGGGGCTAGCTGGATGACTCTCCCTATGGGTCCTCTAACTGAATAACTACATCTTCAGACCGGGGGTCACCCCCTCCTCTTGGGAGGCCTCTCAAACTCCTGCTCTGGCTAAGGCTGGGCTGCGGGCGCCAGGTCATGCAACAAAAGATCTATAGGCATTTGATCCACCTTCTCTACCTTGACCCTGAGCTCATTCACAGATTTTTTTGAAGCACGAGTCTTCCTCATTTTCTTCGCCTCCTTTGCAAGCTCCTTAAGTGCCTTCCTATGTGATTCTACAACGACCCTAATCAATTGCTGGTTCTTAAGGATCTTCTTCTGGTTGTCCAAAAGCTCCTTGAGAGTGTCCTCAATGGATGTGGGACCTGTGGAAGGGGAGGTGCTGACTGAGCTTCCACCATAGTAGATAGTATAGACAACTTAGACGAAGTTGTCTGCATCCAGTTGTTGATGCTGGGTAAGGGCTTGGCTCAGACGGTGGGCAGTCAATGGGTGTGCAGTGGTGGAGGGTATGTCTGGAACTGTAGAAGTGGATGGACCTGGGCCCATGTCTGTTGAGGTGGAAGGAGCCTGAGTAGGAGCCACTGCCACTACTGGCTCTTCAGACTGGCCAGTTGAAGTGGTATCTTTGCCCTTGAAGTGCTTGCCCTTAGGGTTGTCATCACCCTACAGGCTGTACTAGGAGAACGGAGCCTTCGGCTTCATTTTCATATCAAACTTCCGCTTCTCCACAGATAAGTCCTCCAGGTACATGGTCAGGAAGTTGGGTAAAGGATAATTTCTGTCACATCCATTCACCACCGGTGTGATAACCCAGGACATCACATTCCCGACGTTAATCGGGTACCCCTCCATGATTGATGCTACCAATATATCCCAGTGAAGAGGGAGTGAGTTGTCGTGGGTGGTAGGGTCTAGCCTACTGCACACAAATGTCTCCCAACCCTTAGCCTCAAAATTCAGAGTTCTCCTCAAAATCTTCACTCTCGCAGTCAACCAATTGGAGGTGGTACCTGGGATTGCCAAATACTCCACCAACCAAGGATACGCTGCATCCCCCAATTCCATATTCTCCAAGTACAATGACTCATCCTCCTCCGTGAAGCCCAAGTAACCATTTATGGTCTTTCCATCAAATTTCACCTTCAAGTTCCGCACTTTGGTGACTGTGGTACCCTTTTAGATGTGGGCCACATTTGTGTAGAACTCCTTCACCTAGTGCTCATTGGCCTCCTCCACTTTCCCTATGAAATACTCCCATCCATCTCTCTCTCTGAACTGCCTCAGCACATTGGGGTTGTGAGGCTCGAGGTCATTTATAATGAATTTACGCTCAGGTATTAGCTTCCTCTCGGGCCACCACTCTCTGAACTTGTGGTAGGCAACCTCACTCACAAACCGGTCCTCCCATGCCTCCAATTTTCTAGTCCTATATACCCCACCTACACGGGGATCACCCCCTTCTACTGCTTCCCCTTCTTCTGCCATGGGACCCATTTCGGATAGTGAAGCTGTAAGGGATGTGGAGTATTCATTTCCACTACCTTCCGCTGAGCCCTCAAATGACTTAGAATATATACGCACTGAAGCCTGAGTAGTGGGGGAGGCTGGAGGTGTATCTCTCAACCTGTTCCTCTCCGGCCAGTAAGGAACATACTCTGGAACGGAGTCTGATGAATCCTCCCATGAAGACTCATACTCACTCCCTGATCGGTCAATAGCTCTATCTGCAGCTTTGATGGGCCTCCAGGTGTTTTTGATGTTTTTTCAGGCTTGCGGGGTCAATCTGATCATGCCCCATCCCCTGCCCCGAGAGGAATCTCCTTTTCCTTTATGTTTATCACTTCCTCCTCTTGATTTTATCATTTTCTGCAAATAACATTTAGTTATGGTTTGTTAGTATCAGTAGAAACAATAAGATGCAAAGTTGTAGAAAATTTGTTGCAGACAGTTAATGGTTGCAGAATGCGAACCGTACAAAATGAAGTGCAGCCGCAAAGAGGCCAGTGTGGACCGCACAAAATCCATTGCGGTTCGCAAAAAGGCGGGGTTTAGACTACCCACTCTCTGAATCTATGCACCGCGGATCACACAAAATCTATTGTAGCCGCGGTCCTCAAATTTTAGCATTAAGAACTTTGTCATTTCGATCCGCAATAAATAGCATTGCGAATTGCACAGGGGCACCGTGGACCTCACAAAATCCACCATTGTCCGCACTGAGTACCCAGCAGCAATACCAACCTAGGGTTCATGGTTTGTTCATTTTTAGTCCAATTATTCACCTATTCATGATTCCCTAAGTGGTGCCTCAGTGTTTTAACTACTTAGTCCTAATTAAAACTGTCACACCTCCTTTTTACGCACACCTACCCGGAGGATAAATGTACAAGAGATTTTTTCCAATTTAAGTGACATTATTCGAATTGGGATTATTTGTTCTTTTCAGAGTCGTCACTTGGGAAAGGTTTGGCTTTTGGTGTCCCAAGTCACCGGTTTATCTTGAATCCCAAA
>MU671213.1:5954-27729 GCA_026770625.1 Nicotiana glauca | reverse complement strand
TTGGGGGGGGGGGGGGTTGTTGTTTGGAATCACCCTTAGGGAGGGAATCAAGATCACTACATTCTTCCCCACAGTTGGGTCCTGTGGTGGTAGAATGTCCAGTGAGCATTTGTACAGTGTCACTAGGCAACTGAAGATAGATTTCCTGTCGAGCGTCTCCTTGAATATTAGTATTTTTACCTTGCTTAGGCTTGAAAAAGCCACTGCTGGCTCCCCCAAGTGTGGCAATTTTTCCAGCTCCTCTCCTTTTCCTCCTGTATCCCTTCTTGGTTTGGTATGTTTAGTGGTGGTGCATGCTCTTCCATTGGATCTGGTTGTGGTCATGTTGTTGATTGGGCATTTCCTGGGCATTCCACTGTGTAAACACTGGGTTTAGAAGCATGAGATCTTCTAGAGCAAATAAAAGGAGGTTCAGTGGTGGATTTTGGAGTATATGTTGGTTTGGGTGGTGTGGAACATTCCACATTTGTTGCATGTTGTTGATTATGTTTGGATTCATTGATGGGGCTAGTGGTTGAAGGATATTGTTCATCCATATTTGGTTGACATAATTGTTCATGGCTAAACTCATCCCTTCTGAGATCAGTTGGGCTAAGAAGTGAGTATTCTGGATGATCAGTATGGATTCCTGCCCATTGATCTCCATGTTAAATTTCACTGCATGGCCATGTAGCCCTAGGTCTACCCATGATTGTGGGATGTAATTTGGTGGGCTTGGTGGTTGTGCATAAATCACTGGATTTGGGTGGAGTTGGGGTGGGAGATTTGGGAGGTTGTTCATGTTGGAATTGCGAGAGAGATGAATTAGTTGAAGTAGACGATATCTCCTTCTTAGTGTTAGTAGGGTTCTGGCCATTTTTGTGAACAATAGAGTTTATATGAGGGGTAGTAGTGAGATGATTGGGGGAGTCCCTAATGATTACTTCTATTTGCTTGGTTTGGGCAGCTTGTACCATGTGGTATATATCCATATCTTGCATACATATATCCTCCGCCACTTGTCCACAATTATGTTCCAAGTATTTTATGGATGATTGGTCGTGGGGGTTGGGGCATGCATGCATGAAGGGAGTGTTATCATTGTTATGAGTTAGGTTAATAGGATTAATAGGATGTTTGATTATTTTTTTGGTTCCCTGATTGGTTGTGTTAGTAATGATATCCATTTCCATCAAGTTAAGCAATTTATTTGTATTACTAATTGTGACAGAATTTTGTGCCACGTTTGTGACATTTGTCTCGTGGAGAGCATCTTGTTTTTCATGCAAAAAACTTGATTTATGATTTTATTTATTGATTTCCAAATTTTCCAAAACCTGGTGCTGTTTCACTGGTTTTGCTAAACTACTTTCACCTTCATCATTTTGTTCTACCACTTGATCATTATTGGAAGAATGAATTTCGTTATTAAGGACAGATTTTAGCTTGGTAGGTTGAGTGTTTGAAGGATTAGTTAAAAGTTATTTGTTAACGTAACTTAAATATTGAGTATTAAGATACTTACTTGACACCGCATCAAACATAAGCACATTTATACCTAGTGAGAGATTTGCACCAGCCTTGTGTATATGTTGATTGGCCACTTTTGCTTTTCCTTTTCTTGGGAATGAAACTGTCATCCATTCCCCTTCCTGCTCGGTGCTTGATTTTTGCGGCTCTATGTCTGTCTTACCTTCCGTTGTTGCAATTGGTGAACTGTCTTGTGGGCAACGCATGCTTATGTGTCCTAGCTTGCCACATGTTTTGCATAGGATATCATTTCTTTCATATAAAATTGGTTGTTTGTGTTGCCCAATTAGGATATAGTTTTGTACTGGTTGGTCGAGGGGCAATTCCACACACAATCTAGCATACCGTCCTCTTAACGTAGCTGAAGTGCATGCATCAATTTTGAGCAATTTTCCAATGCAATTACCTATTCTTGATAGAATTACTCCATCGTAAAACTCCGTAGGTAATTGGGGAAGATGAACCTATACAGCTATAAAACTTTGACGTGCCTTTTTGGCTACAAAATTTGGTACCCATTTTTGGGTAGAAAGAAAAATTCCATTAACAAATCAGGGGCCATTGTGCAATATTTTGATCATGTTTTCTTCCTTGGCCAACTTAACAGTGTAATAATCTTCCCCAAGATCAATGAGAGGAAAGTTCTCATTAATTTTCCATAAGTCTTGTAATTTTTTTAAGGTAGTGATGCACCAGCCTTTTGCCTATAATTTTTATGATAATTGAGAATTTCCAAGGACTGTATATACGATTAATGTCCTCCGTAGTCAGATTTATTTGCTTCAAGGAGGTTGTTATCATCCCTGAGCTTGTGAAATTCATTTCTGATTGTTGTATTTCCATAGCCTGGACTGAAAAGTTTTCAGCTGTTGGATTGGCGTTATTGTTGATGATGAACTCATCCCGTAGGAGTTTTTCCTTGTAAGGTGGTGCGTTTGAGGTTTGTGGATTGAGTTTATCCGGTGGTTTTGGAGGAATATGATTGGGGGTAGTAGATTGTTGTTTTAGTGAGAGGTCACTCATTCTCTCTCTAAAAACTCGAAAACCAGCCTGAAATGGATTTTTGTATAATATTTTATTGTAAAAAAAACAGTCAAAATATACAATTCATATATAACTTTGTATTGTACAAAATCCAATCAAACATATACAACTTGCATATAATTATATTAGTTGTATGTATTGTATATGTCATTTGTACAACAGATATACAAAATACATATAATTTATTTAATTCTTCCTTTTTGAGTTTTAATATTAAATTCAAACCGAAACCAGCTCCAATGTTCACCAAATTCTCTCAAAATTAAGATATAGACTCCAAAGGTTTAATCATTTGTAACAACACCAATCCAAATAAATAACAGTTTTATAATACCCATATTTAAATTCAAAGCTTCAAAACTTTTTGATGGCTGTCAATAGAATTTAAGTTATGTCTTTATGTTTTTCACCACAAAACAAGGTCTAAATTTGATTTTGATTTTGCTTTTATGTATAGTTTCAATTATAAAGTCTTTCATTTCTCCTTTCTTTCACTGATTTATCCATTATCTTCCTTCCATGTCATCTCCCAACTTTCTGAGTTCCAAGACTGCCAAATAACAATGGGGGCTAAAAACAATAAATTTGAGTAAATATCTGGATCTCTACTGTTGTCTGGTGGGAGAGAAAGAAGAGGAAGCGAAAATGGGGGAAAAAACTGGAGCTTAATACATTACTTTACATCTAATTGGTAATTATATATTAAATATGCAATTAAATAAGAACCTTTCAGATAATGGTAATTAGGTTTATAATGTAACATACATGGGTAAAAATCTCTATATTCTTCAAAGTACAAAGTTTTTATTATTTTATGTCTAGAACCTAAGGGCATTCCTTATGTTTCAAACGCCTTTTTATTAGTATAATAATTCGGTATTTAGAATCGGGGGAAATTCAAAAAAAGCCAGATTTACAAGTGGTCGTTCAAAAATAGCCCAGTTTCAAAAGTAATCGAAATTTAGCCATTTTTCATGTAAAGATAAATTTGAGCGAAAATACTGTTCCAAATCCGGAAAATACGCCAGTATATTATGCTGGAGTTCCAGCATAAGTATACTTGAACTCCAGCATATTATACTGGAGTTCCAGGATAAGTATGCTGGAACTCCAGCATAATATGATAGAGTTCCAGCATAAGTATACTAGAACTCCAACATAATATACTGGGGTTCCAGCAAAGTATAATGGTCCAGTATAATATGCTGGAAGTTCATACACAAGTGCTCGAATCTCCAGTATATTATGCTGGAACTTTCCGTGTATTGGAGTTCTAGCATAATATGGTGGAAGTTCTTATACAGGTGCATCGAACTCAGTATATTATGCTGGATCGGTCTCTGTTGCAGCAAAATAGTGGTTATTTTTTATTGACTTGGTAAACGCTGACTATTTTTAAATGACCAATCCGAAATCTAACTAGCCCGTGCTATTTTAACTTTAGAATCGATTCAATTAATCAGAATTCACATCTGCAAAGCCCACTAAAAGAAAAATGTATCATAGCATAATTTTTCCATTCATACTATTCAAAATCAAGACTTTAAAATAAATTACAAACATTCAACATTCTACTCATGCTAAAATTAGAACATCTAATTTAAGCAAAGAGTTTGAGAAATAATATGTTGAACATTGCAAATATAAGATGGTAAGAAAATGAAATTTACAATGACATATACAGTCATATCTTTCTATAACAATATCTATGTATAACAATCACTCACTATAAAAGCCAAGTTTTCCTCAGAATCGATTTTTTAATTTATATTTTACCTCTCTATAACAACTTTTTACGTATAGCAGCAACAACGATATTACTAGCAGAACGCTTTTTATAAAATTACCACTCTATAACAGCCATATAGAATTTTTAAGATTACTAATAGTAATTATAAAAATATGCGCATAATCTTTTCCATTAAACAAAGTTTCTATCTTGCATATGATATAAGATTTGAAGATTTGCAACATGATATTTTTTTCATTGGACAAATTTTAAAAAATATTTAGAAAGAAAATTTAATTGTTAAGCTCTTAGATTGTTTTCAAAGAAAAGCTATTGGATACATTTTTGCTGAAACATTGGATACAAATTTTCGCCAATTCAAACGTTATGTCACTAGTAAGAGAATGAAATCTACGAAACAAGCTACAATTACAATGTTCTTCCATCAGTCCTGAAAGAATTCATTTTTCTAGGTAGCTTTAAAATGCCTGCTTTAAAGTTTAAATATTTATACATTTAGTTATGAATTTATTTATAATGTATTGGCTTTCTTCAATATTTAACTAGTGAAATATGCATATATTTTGAGATTTTAAATTTGAATAATTTTTTTATCTTTTATATGTAAATTTAAAAAAGGAAAAATTATGATTTTGGATAATTTAACAACAAAAAATATTTAAATGTAAAATGCTTTTATAGATGTATAACATGCATTCACTATAAAACTCAGAAAATATCAGAACAAATATAGCTATTATAGTGAGGATTGAATGTATCACTTTAAACAAACTACCATATTCCTACTACATCGATTGAATGTTATAGCACCACAATAGAAGTTGGCAAAATTTAAGTACTGTATAACTTACACTCTATTTGGATTATTGTTACCCATCGTTTTTGGTGTATTGTATTTAATTCTATTGTATTATATAGTTTTGATAGATACAACGTTTAGATAGATTGTATCGTCTACTATTGTTAAATAGCATCTTTATTGTTTGATTTGACTGTATTGTACTGATAAGTTTACTAAAATACCATTAACTATTTTAAATAGTAAACTTTTATGACCTCCCCGTCTTCCTCATAAGGAATCACCGTTCTACCATAATAGTGAAAGCACCAAACTTGTTTCATACAAAAAACAAATAATAATTCACAGCTCCATCAAAAATTAGATAAAGTTGTAGCTTAATAAGGTAAATTAAAGAATATGATCACCGGGGAAAAAAGTACATGTAGTTTCGAATGGCAGAAACCTAAGCAAATTATATATTATATATGTAAATAAAATCAGCAAAAAGTTTGCAAAGATCATCGATGAAATAAAAATACAGAAAAAATGATAGGGGAAACGAACCAAAAGAATGCACGACAGAGATGGAGACAAAGTTTGTAGTTGGGTGAAGTATAATATAAATAATAGGGTAAACGGTAAAATTAAAATATAGAATAATAATAAGTGGGGGCGTAATTGACAAGCAAAATACGGAATAATCTCACCATACCTATTTGATTGTTTCATAAAATGGGACTTTTCCTTGTTTCGGAATAATAAATTTAACAATACGATACTATCAATTTTATATTAACAATCAAAACAAATATTGTACATGCGGTAACAATACAATACGACCGGTAAGCATCCAAACAATACGTTAAACTCAATAAGTGAAATCGTTTTCTTTTGTATCTTGGCCAGCAAAATAATGTCCAATGGAAAAGGAACAAAATTAGCATCGATCAATCAATTATATAAGCATAAATCCTTAATTAGTTGGAATTGTTATAAATAGAATTCTATTTATGGTGAACGTTCATATTTAGAGAGATTCTAGGGTTTATTACTTGGTGGCTAAGTCAACCTCTCCCTATAAATAGAGGGTTTTATTCCATTGTAATTCATCCCAAAAATTTAATAAGAATTCTCTCTCTCTTTCTATGCACTATTGCTCTTATTCTTTTATTGTTTTCATAACACGTTATCAGCACGAGACTCTACCGTCTCAAGAAGCTCTTTGAGAAGATTAAGGTAATTTTTCTCCTCTTTTTAATTATGACTGACATTATGAAAAGAAAGTTTGTTGCCCTTGAAATTTCGGGCAAGAACTATATGACATGGGTGCTGGGTGCTGAAATCCATTTAGATGCAATGGGTCTTGGAGACGCCATTAAAGAGAGAAATAAAGCATCCACCCAAGATTGTGCTAAGGCCTTGATTTTCTTGCGCCATCACCTTGATAAAGGGTTGAAAATTGAATATCTCACGGTCAAAGACCCACTTGTTTTGTTGAATGGCTTAAAGGAAAGATATGACAACTTAAAGTTGGTCACCCTTCCACAAGCACGATATGATTTGGCTCATCTGAGGCTCCAAGACTTTAAGTCTATTTCTGAATATAATTCTGCGATGTTCAAAATTACTTCTAAATAGAAACTCTGTGGAGATACTATCACTGATTATGATATGCTTGAAAAAACGTTTACAACGTTTCATGCCTTCAATATGGTTCTGCAACAGTAGTACAGAGAGAAAGGTTTCAAGAAGTACTCTGAGCTAATTTCTCTTCTTCTTGTGGCTGAGCGAAACAATGACTTGCTCATGAGAAATCACAAAAATCGACCCAGTGGATCTACACCATTGCCTGAAGTGGATGAGGTGTATTCCCATTATGCTAAGCGTGAAAAATGTCATGACTCTACTCGTAGTCGTGATCATGGTCATGGTCGTAGCCGTGGTTGTGGCCGTAGACAAAGAAGAAATTTTTCTGGTGTTAATATCCCCAAAGACAAATAACCACCAAAAGTGGAAAGGAAAAGATGAGAAGCCAAAGGCAAATGGTTCAAAAACTAAATGTTATCGTTGTGGTGGAAAAGGGCATTGGGCAAATATTTATCGATTACCAAGACATTTGGTTGAGCTTTATCAAGCATCTCTAAAGAATAAAGGCCATAAAGCCAATTTTGTCTCTGACAATGATTTTGACATCACCCACTTGGATGTGACAGACTTCTTCTGATGGAAAAATAGACCACTTGATCGGTGATGGATCCGTGGTTAAAAATGATTGAGTAGTTTAAATTTTATTTTTGCCTATTCGTAGTAGTTAGTGAATAAACATCATGTAATCACATTTTTTTACATGAGTAGTATATTTTATGAAATACTGTTAGTTTGTTTTGATTAAATATAATTCTAGTATTTGTTTTAAATAAATCAATAATAGTACATGTTTTAGTGTATAATACGTTGTCACCTTTCTCTAATTGCATTACACATGAGGGTAATTAATTATATGTGATTGTAATTCCAGTGATATCTCGATTCTCGTGAAACTTTGTCATCTTATTTTTTGGCCTCTTTATGCTTACTAATAATAATCAAGAAGTAGTATCAGCTGAAGAATTACAAAGAATGAGAATCCATAATAGGAAATTTATTGATTACTGTGAAAGAAAGAACAAACCAAGATTATGCCTTACTGACTTTTAGTTCTTTTGTAAAGAAATTGAAATGTTAAGAATTGAGAAAATTTAACTGGAAGGGAAAAGTGACATCGGTGAAGTGTGACATACCCCACGAAAATACACGTCTTCTTTTGAAAATTATTAAATTTTGTAATTTTCAGCCACAATCCATTAATAGGAATTGTTTGTATCGTAAACAAAGTTTGCTCGAAATTGCATTATAAGTCATTATTGAATTATTGACTTCACTTCGTCTCTTTTCCTTTATCTCTTAAAATACTAATATTTATTCGTATATTTCTTTTGTATGTCAAATCATGGGAAGCAAATATGAATATCTCACAAAACAAACTTGGATTAAAGTTCATTTGTAAAAATATTTATTTAGTTGATTCATGTACAACACATATAATATTCAAAGAGAAGATAGACAGATGTTACTACAATTTCTGGTAGTAGTAAATTAATTGAAGGCTCTGGAAGAGCTACTATAACTCTGCCTAAGGGAACAATACTTATCATAGAGAATGCAATGTTCTCCTCCAAGTCCAAGAGGAACTTGTTGAGTTTTAAAGATATCCGTCGAAATGGATATCATTTTAAGACAATAGATGAGAATAATCTTGAATATCTCATCATTACCAAGAATGTCTCCGGCCAAAAGATGATTATTGAGAAGTTTCCATCTTTAACTTGTGGCATGTATTGGACAAGAATTAGTGCAATTGAGGCACATTCTACTGTAAACCAAAATGTTACTGATTCCAATACTTTTGTACTTTGGCATGATCGATTGGGACACCCTGGATCAATTATGATAAGACGAATCATAGAAAACTCAAATGGGCATCCATTAAAGAATTTAAAGATTCTTTTAAATGATGAATTTTCTTGCACTTTTTGTTATCAAGGCAAGTTAATTATTAGACCATCACCAACAGAGGTTGGAATTGAGTCCCCTGCATTTTTGGAACGTATACAAGGGGATATTTGTGGACCTATTCACCCACATAGTGGGTCGTTTAGATATTTTATGATCTTAATAGACGCATCTTCTAAATGGTCTCATGTGTGCCTATTGTCATCTCGCAACCTCGCTTTTGCAAAATTAATGGCACAAATAATTCGATTACGGGCACAATTTCCTGATAATCCAATTAAGTCTATTAGACTTGATAATGCTGTTGAGTTTTCATCCCAAGCATTTAATGATTATTGCTTATCAATTGGGATAAAAATGAAACATCTTGTAGCTCATGTTCACACTCAAAATGGTCTTGCAGAGTCTTTAATTAAACGTCTGCAATTGATAGCAAGACCGTTACTCATGAAAACAAGGCCGTCCACTTCTGTTTGGGGTCACGCCATTTTGCATACAGCAATGCTAGTTCGTCTCAGACCGATAAATTATCATAAATATTCCCCGTTGCAATTAGTTTTGGATCATGAGCCTAATATATCCCATTTAAGAATTTTTGGATGCGCAGTATATGTGCCTGTAGCACCGCCACATCGCACCAAAATGGGTTCGCAAAGAAGGTTAGGAATATATGTTGGGTTTGAATCGCCCTCCATTATTTGCTACCTCGAACCATTGACGAGGGATTTGTTTGCTGCACGATTTGCAGACTGTCGATTCGATGAGACACTTTTTCCAAAATTAGGGGGAGAAGTTGGTGAAATCAAATGGAAAATTTTGTGGAAAAATCCATCATTATCTCATCTTGATCCACGTGCCTCTATTTGTGAAGAAGAGATACAAAAGATTATTCATTTATAGAGAATAACAAATCAAATGCCAGATGCATTTACGAATATGAAAAGGATAACAAAATCACATATCCCTGCAGAGAATGTTCCAATCCGCATTGATGTCCCTATTAGACAATCTTCTAGTGTCATAGCTAATGAGTCAAAAGCACGCCTGAAACGTGGCATACAATTAGGTTCCAAAGATCGAAATCCTAGAAAAAGAAAAATAAATGATCAAAATGACACTACGAAAGAATCTCATGAAGAAATCCACGATTTAATAAATTATGAGATTCATGAGGAATCCACTGAGCCCGAGACTCAAAAAAATAAGGAATTATCAATAAATTTAATTGATATTGAGATAAATTTGAATCGATTGGATATAGTGGTGGATTATGTCTTTGCATATAATGTTGCATCTAGCATTATGCAAGATAGTGAGGATCTTGAACCTCAATCTGTTGGAGAATGTCGACAAAGACTTGATTGGCCAAAATAGAAAGAAACAATCCAAACAAAGTTGAATTCACTTGCAAAACGTGAAGTTTTTGGGCCTGTAGTCCGAACACCTAATGGTATTAAGCATGTTGGCTATAAATGAGTCTTTGTACGCAAGAGAAATGAGAAAAATGAGGTACAAAGATATAAGGCACGCCTTGTTGCACAAGGATTTTCACAAAGGCTTGGTGTCGATTATGAAGAGACATATTCACCCGTTATGGATGCTATAATGTTCCGTTATCTCATTAGTTTTGTTGCCCATGAAAAGCTTGACATGTATTTAATGGATGTGATTACCGCCTACCTTTATGGCTCACTTGATAATGAGATATACATGAAAATTCCCGATGGATTTAAAATGCCAAACGCACATAATTCAAAGTCTCGGGAAATATTTTCAATCAAATTGCAAAGATCTTTGTATGGTCTAAAGCAATCAGGACGAATGTGGTATAATCGTCTTAGTGAGTATTTATTAAAGGAAGGCTATATAAATGATGCAATTTTCCCATGTGTTTATATAAAGAAAACAACATCGGAATTTGTTGTACTTGTCGTATATGTTGATGACATAAACCTTATTGGAACTCTTATAGAACTCCAAAAGGCAATTGATTATTTAAAGAAGAAATTCGAGATGAAAGATCTTGGAAAGACAAAATTATGTCTTGGTTTGCAAATTGAACATTTGGCGAACGAAATTTTTGTTCATCAATCTACCTACACAGAAAAGGTATTGAAACGGTTTTACATGGATGAAGCACATCCATTAAGTACTCCGATGGTTGTTCGATCACGTGATGTGAATAAGGATCCATTCCGACCTCAAGAAAAGAATGAAGAGCTA
This sequence comes from Nicotiana glauca, assembly GCA_026770625.1. NCBI lineage: Eukaryota > Viridiplantae > Streptophyta > Magnoliopsida > Solanales > Solanaceae > Nicotiana > Nicotiana glauca. The sequence goes on along the minus strand of MU671213.1, from coordinate 16,870 downwards.
CATGGTCCTGAAGTACCATATCTTAGTGCAATTGGTGCACTAACGTATCTTGCCAATACTACAAGGCCTGACATAACTTTTTCAGTTAATGTCTTAGCAAGATATAACTCTGCTCCCATAAAGTGATATTGGAATGGAATCAAACATATATTACGGTATCCAAAATGGACAACCGATATGGGCTTATTTTATGGCAATAATTGCAATCCCGATCTTGTTAGTTATGCTGATGCTGAGTATTTATCTGACCCACACAAGGCTCGATCTCAAACAGGTTACGTATTTACCTGTGCAGGCACTGCCATATCTTGGTGATCGACTAAACAATCAATTGTGGCTACTTCATCTAATCATGTTGAGATAATTGCTATTCATGAAACAAGTCGAGAATGTGTGTGCTTGAGGTCTATAATACATCTTATTCGAGACAAATATGGTGTGAAATGTAACAAGTTACCCACGATTTTGTATGAAGACAATGCAGCATGCATAGCTCAATTGAAGGGAGGATTCATAAAAGGAGATAGAACAAAACACATTTCACCAAAGTTATTTTTCACATACGATCTTCAAAATAATGGTGATATCAATGTGCAACAGATTCATTCAAGTGATAATATGACTGATTTGTTCACAAAATCTCTACCAACGTCAACCTTCAAGAAGTTAGTATACAAGATCGGGATGCAAAGGCTCAAGAATGTGAATTGATGCTCTCATCAGGGGGAGTTGATGCGCGTTGCACTCTTTTTCTCTTATAAAGTTTTGTCCCGTTGGGTTTTCCTTGCAAGGTTTTTAATGAGGCAACCAAAAGGCGTATTGTTAGATATGTGTACTCTTTTTTCTTCACTGGAATTTTTTTTTCATTGGGTTTATTTTAGCTAAGGTTTTTAACGAGGCACATTATCTACTGAATCGACATTCAGGGGGAGTGTTATAAATAGAATTCTATTTATGGTGAACGTCCATATTTAGAGAGATTCTAGAGCTTATTACTTGGTGGCTAAGTCAACCTCTCCCTATAAATAGAGGCTTCTATTCCATTGTAATTCATCCCAAAAATTCAATAAGAATTCTCTCTCTCTTTCTTTCTGTGCACTATTGCTCTTGTTCTTTTATTGTTTTCATAACAAGAATATGAATTTATGACGAGCAAGCTTACTCAGTTGGTAGAGAATCTTCACCCACAATTGTTAGGTCATGGGTTTAAGTCATGCCGGAAGGGAAGTGTGGAAACACTGAAAAAAAAACTATATAAATTTATACTAAATCTTAAGATCCCAAGTCGTCAAATGGTTTTGTGTGTCTTTACAAACTTATTTTTAGTTTTATGACTCAATTCCTTTTTTGTTTATTTATTTATACTTGAGAGATTTACTTCTACATGTAAGAAATTTATCATTTAAACATAAGAGAATTAAAAATTTATTTTCTTAGTTTCAAAATTGTAAATAGATATGATGCCCCGTCCCTCCAACTCATCGTGTTTGCAAATTCATAACCTCGGATCTAAACCCACGGGCCTTATCGGCATATCACAAAACATTATGGTGTAATGTGTACTTATTACGAAGTTCATAAACACAATTCAAAACAAATAGAAGGACTCCATAGAGAATAAAGAGTTCATATAAAACTCCTAATCTTCTCCATTTCGCCATTCTAGGGTTTCCTTCTTCAGAGCCAACCGGACAGCAGCCCCCTTACCCCTCTTCCCCCCAAAACACACACACACCCCACCACCACCTCCAGCCACCATGGGTCGTATGCACAGTCGAGGGTAACGTTCATTCTTTCTACTTTTCTGTATATTTTTCATGTATAACACTTAGTAATGGCACATTCTATTTATATATATATATATATATATTTTTTTATTGAAAATTGCTTGTTACACAGTAAGGGTATTTCGGCTTCAGCACTTCCGTACAAGAGGACTCCACCAAGTTGGTTGAAAATCTCCGCACCTGATGTAAGTAATTTCTGCTGGCATTTCAAAACCCCTTGATCTTTACTTGTTTCAGTTTTAGTCTTTAAAATTCTGCGCATTTATTTAAAAAATTTGCTTGATATATTTGCTTGAAAATGAGAAGTCCCTGGGAGCCAGTGACATATGGTTCAAAACGCTGTGGATAATGGATTCGTTCCTCTATCCTTCTCTGCTTAGATACCAGTCTTTTATCTGGAGTTGGATGGGTTCGAATCCATAACGTGCGCCTAACCCATAGATCACAAGTTACGCTCTTACCACTAGACTAAAGCTTTGGGGACATTTGGTAGTTTACTTTCATAAGGGATGTAAAATTTAGAGCTTGTAATGATTTTTGTTATGGACTCCATGTCATGTGAACCATTAATGAAAGATGGAAGTTATGAAGTAGGCAATTTATGCTTATCATGATTTTGTTATTAACTTGCTATATTATTGGACTCTAGTGTGACCACTAAGAAAACAGTTCATATATTTAGCGGAGTAGTCAGCCAGCTTATATTTGCAGTTATGTCTTAACCTCTTGCCTATGCTACCCTAGGTTTCCCTTCTAATACTTAAATCGTGGATTCATGGTATTTTCTTAATGCCTTCTATGTAAGTGTGCCTATTGAAGTGCCACAACAGGTTGCGGTATTGTGTCTCGTGTTTGACTGGTTGAAAAAGAGGAAGGTGCTAATCTGTTATGGGGTTATATTACACTAGTTTCCTACCATATAGTGGAAAAGATGGATCTTTCCCTCTTTATTCACTGAAGTATGTATTTCCTGTACTTGAAAAGATAAAAGCAAGGTATACAAGGTCCCTCAAAAAATTGGTATAACTGTACTAGGTAAGATTGAAGTAATGTGACAGAGGCAATGCGGGATCCTTCCTTTGTGTTAATAATTTTCAGGGTATGAGCCATTTTATGTTTAAGAATGTGGCATATAAATTGCTGGTGCATTTTGGCTTCCTGTAATTTAGTAGAAAGTAGAAAAATATATTTCCCATCACCAGAGACATTTGAGGTTTTCATCATAAAAAGGTTTGAGCTTCTTCCCTTCATGAGGATCGGTCGAGCTTTTTCCCTTCATGAGGATCAGTTGAGCTTTTGTCTGTTTGAACATCAATCGGAAGGTTCAGTACAGAACCTGGTTGGAAATTGCTAAAATTCAAAACTATGTCCAAATATTTAAATGCGTAACTTGATTGGATAAAGTCCTGTACTTATTTCTAGTTTCTTAACTAGCAGCATTCTCTTGGGTTTCAGGTTGAAGATAACATCTGCAAGTTTGCAAAAAAAGGCTTAACACCTTCTCAAATTGGTGTTATTCTTCGTGATTCCCATGGGATTGCTCAGGTGAAGAGTGTAACTGGTAGCAAGATTCTCAGAATTTTGAAGGCTCATGGTACCTATTCAATATTTTGTGTTTTTTGTTGGTATGATTTGTCTCAAGGAAATATTTGATAGAATAATGATACTTAATTTGTTAGGACTTGCTCCTGAAATTCCCGAGGATCTGTACCACCTTATCAAGAAAGCAGTTGCAATCAGGAAGCATCTTGAAAGAAACAGGAAAGACAAAGATTCCAAGTTTAGATTGATTCTTGTGGAGAGCAGGATTCACCGACTTGCTCGCTACTACAAGAAAACAAAGAAGCTTCCACCAGTCTGGAAGTAGTAAGTCCAGTCTGCCTATTTGACTCTACTAGTGAATTGCTTTTGATTCACCTTTCAATCAAGCTTTATGTTGCATTAGCAAATAATATATTTTCTAATATATGTGAAATTTTGAATATGTCCAATGCTTTTTTACGTATTGACTTATTTATCTAAGCATGCTCTGTTAATTGTCCTTGGAAATTTGGTGGAAAGGTTTATTTTGATTGGAGAATACTGATCCTGTCAATGCATTATGGTTATTCTCTTTCCAACGTAGTAATAGATAGACTATTTCTAGTTGTAGATCTTGTGTAGTTCCAGAGAACAATTTTTACACTTGCTATAAAGAATTTGGTTTCAAGGATTAGTTTTCCTCAACTGGGTTGTTTATAGTTACTACAGTATATATATGCTGAAGGCACCACTTCTTTTTCTTGGTTGAGTCTCTGAGCCGAGGGTCTCCTGGAAACAGCCTCTCTATCCCTCCGAGATAGGGGTAAGGTCTACCCTCCCCAGACCCCACTTCTGCATAATGCTGTTTTTGTAGTCTGGCAAAGAACATACATTCTTCTTTCAAATATTAATGAAAGCAAATGGAGAGAAGTTTATGGAAATATTCATGTTTCTTGCCCAACCCGTCATACTGTATTTGCTGACTATTATTAAGGTTTGGTTTCATATAAGATACCATACCATGTGCTGTGTGTTCAGATTTGCAGACATGTGTGTTTGACTCAAAAGTTATCGAACACTTTCCGAGCAAATCAATCAAAAGAAATTAAGGGCAAATCGTAATCGAAGATAATATGACCCTAGGATATTCCAAATGCATCGTTTATCTTGGTCTTAGTATATGAGAGAGATATTCAAAGAGAGAGAGAATCGTTCAGAGAGATAGGGAGAGAGGATTCTTCAGAGAGAGAGAGAGAGAAATTTTATCATTATCTTTTGTTATCCCCCCTCTTACAATGCTGGGATTCCCTTTATATATTAAGGGACCCTCCTCGAAATATTAAAATAAATAGAAACTAAATACATATCCTTGAGGGGTCGATGGAGCTTGTGGTGTCGTTTCTCCCACTGCTCTTGAGTCGTACCCCTGCCCTAGCTTATGCACGCTTGACGGCCATGTAGGGACGCGGTTGGTCAAATTTGACCCCATACAAGGTGCAGGATGCTTGGATATGTTTGTGCGGCTTACTCTAATGTCATCATTAGTCCTTTGTAGGGAGGGAAGTAGTAGGGTATGGGTTTTTGTCAGGTTGCTTGTTCATGTTCTGGTTTACTTAGGTGGAGTTTTTCTATATTGAAAAACAGTTTTTGCAAGCTCTTTATCTTTTTAAGCAAACGGCTTAATTCTGTGATGGAGCTCAATGGTATAACCATCACAGCTTTAAAGCTGTTAAACACTTTTAACCAGAAATGAGAGTGTTTACTCTTTCCTGTCATGTGAGTCGGACATCTGCCGAAGTTAGAGCTCTTTTGGCTGCACAAATCTAATTATGTGACCCCCCTTCCTCTCCTTGTGAATCGCTGTGTACTAATTTCAGTTTTTACCTTGCAGTGAATCTACCACTGCCAGTACTCTTGTGGCATAGAGAAGTCAGGGGCAGGCGATGCTGCTTTCTGTGTCAATTGATATCTTGAAATTCTAGATTAAGTTGTTTTGGCATGGCCTGGATACTTGAATTGTACCCAATTATGTACTCGAGCGGATGATAGGGTTCATTTAAGTTTCCTATTCAGGATTTTGACATTGAGACGTGTTATTTATGGTACGTATAATTTTTGCTTATCTGTATAATTTTTGCTTATCTATGTTTTTAAATTCTCATCTTTCTAAATTCTCGTTAAGTGAATTTTCTGCCCTCGTGAGACCCAGTTGAGCTTGCTTATATTTCCGTATATCACTTGTAGAAACAGAAAGAATACAGTGTGCATTCAGATAACAGCGGTTATTAATTCGTGCCAAGTGGCATTTCCTTGATAATAGATTTAATTAGTAATGGCCTTTCTCCTCCTTTCACAAAGTGTGTGCATGGAACCGTTCCTTTAACATTTTACAATGGTCACATGCAAACATATACTAGAATTTTCTTTTAACAACCTATAGGATAGTTTTGTCTACTAAGGCTTCAACACAGGTAACTCTACTCTAAGGCTTTGGGCAGAGAAAAAACTTTCCCTAGCATATTTTACATATGGTATTCGATATTCCAAGTGGTTTAATCCTTGAGGCTTATGATTAAGGGAAAAAATATAAGCTGGGCTCGTGCGGCTACTCTGGTTTTAAGTTTTTGGTATTAACTCTCTTTGGTGGAAAAGCAGATGCAGCCACAAGAATATCATGTCAAAATATATGCAGTCTCATTCTCTTGTTAAGTGTTGTGACTTTCATGCATTTTCTGACCTACTGGAAAAAACATGGAAGAAGTTTGGAATTTAAAGTTAAGTGGAAAATATCTACCCAAGGAGCTGCTGCCGTATAGGTAATTTGCCCTTGTTCATTAGTTATTGGAACCTGCATTGTTGCTGCTTTCAGGGGAACTACTATTCAAACAGACCACCCACCCTCAAAGCAAAATACTCAAAACCTACCTAGTAAAAGAACCCCAGAAGTACTTCATATCCAGCATAGGTTGGAACATCTCGCAGAATCCAACCACTTAACCTATTTCACGTTTGGCCTACCAATAATTTTCTATTCTTGTTCTTGAGAGACTTTAATAACTATAGTATAAAGAAGGGGGGAATCAAATGAAGTAAAATAGTACTTTATTTTGTCTTGTTCTCATTCTTCATTTTCTTCTTGTCGAATTCAAGAGACTTCTAATATTTAGAATCTTTATGTGGTATGCTCAGTTTTACTATTCTATCGTACGTACTTTCTTCTTTTCATTGCAAGGTCACTATATATACAAGATCTTTCAATGTAAGAAAAGAATAACTTCCAAAGCATCCAACAGCTGGTGAATGGTCCACTGAAGCCAAAAGAAAGGGCTAATAGGAATCCAATGGGACATTATGTATCCAAATAAAAAAGAGAAAAAGGAATAACATTAGACAACTTTTAGAGAAATCACCAACTATCCTTTGAGGAAAAAGGGAATAAAATGACAAGAATAAAGGACATGTGTTCATGTCCTTTCTGGAAAGGAAATTTAGATTTAGAATTCCTGTATTTTGTCATTTTGTGCAAAGTGTATAGCTTCAATACATCAAACTATCCTACCACTTAATCATCTAATTAATCAATAAATCAGACACAATCTTTTTGTAAACATATGGGCAAGTTCTTTGTAGTAACTAAAGTAAAATTTAGAAGTTGTTTACATGTGCTATTTTCCTTCTTCCACATCATTGTCCTGTTTTTCCCCAACATCATTATGTAAAAGGGCAGAGCGAAAAACAGGAGCCGTTCATTCTGGGAAGAAGAGGACAAGATTTGTTATAAGCCAGCAACAATGGTGTCCAAACATTAATTTGAAAAGGATGTGAAGGCTAGATTCCAAAAGTATTGAGGTGTAAGATATAGGATATTATCTGTCAATTATTTAATGTCTTAACTCTTTACATCCTTAATGATCCTCAGAAACAACCAAAACATTGATGGAAAACCGACACTACTAAACAAAGCTCCAATAAGGTATCGAGAAGGCTATCACAGTACAATGACTTCGATATAACAAAAAATTGTAAAAAAGTCCGTCCACATCAATAAAAGATTGTCTTTCATTCTGCTATTACTTATTTTTGAAGAGTATTCGAAATAAAAGGAGTACATTTTAGATGTTTAACCTAAAACGTCGTGGAGGATGAAAGTTTGATCCTCTACAAACTAATTAGCCGGGGAAAGAGAGAAGCGCTGGAGTTGGGATTCCACTTCTTCTGGCTTCTTAACAAGATAATCACTCTTCTCTTGTGCTACCAGAAGAAGAAAGATTTCATAATTTGTCATTTTTGGTGTATGTTGCAACTATTACCAATAAAGCATCATTGTTAAATATATGTTACATTTGCAGCTTCAAATGGTTCTTTCTTTCCCCTCTCCAGAAAGAAACTATAAAAAGAAGAGAAAAAATAACCAATGCAATCATCTTAAATAATGACTCTAAACGGTTAACTTTCAAAAATAGTAGAATTCATCGGAGAGCCAAAATAAACTATGTCTAACTTCAGAAATCATGCAGAGGGAATGATTGATTCAAAGATCAGAAAGGGAATCGATATCTAAATAGTAGTGCATAATGGATTAACCAAATCGGCACTCTTAGGGTTCGTTTGGTTTGAACTTTGAAGACAAGTTATGCTGGGATTAGTTATGCTGAGATTAATTATAGTGGGATTAGTTATGCTTGAATTAGTTACCTGATATTATTTCTTATTGACTGTTTGGTATATTGTATTAATCATGGGATGTCAATTTTACTGTTTCATCCTGGGATTACTATTCCACCATTTGGCAGGTATAAGTTATCCCAGTACTACTTTTAGTCCTGCGATAACTTATCCTAGGTTTAATGACCAAACAAGAGATAAGGCGGTACCAAATTTTTATCCCACGATTATTTTTGTTTATCCATCATACCAAACGATCCTTAGAACACAAGATCATACTCCAATAAGCCAGAGACATTCCAACCAAATGTGACAAACACAAGAATCCAAATATGGAACTATCATGTGGTACTTTTATTATAATGTAATAAAGATGGTACATGTCCACTGTCCATAATCAGCAGTTTTCTATCAATCATGAATTCTATAAAACTATAACAGTGGCATTCCTGGAAGTGGCAAAAGTTAGTTTCAGGTTGCATTTGATACAAAATAAATTGCCAGAAAAACAATGTCCAACTATCACACAACTAGTTCATCGTGGGATGGGATATGCTCCTTTTATCGCATCATATATGAGAGCAAGAAAATGGGGGCAATGCATGTATGCTGAAAACAATAACAAGAATCAAAATGAACAAGAAATTGAACTCCTACCACATAATTGAAAGAATGTATCATTGCGCGCTCTTCTTTCCATCGCCATAGTAACTGAGGTACCATCGAACGAATTTCTTCAATCCTGTCTGTAGATCTGTTGTAGGCTTATATCCAAGCTCCCTTTTGGCAAAGTTTATATTTGCATGAGTAAACTGCACATCACCGTTCCTTGGCAACTTCATCACCGATCTTTTAGCCTTTACCTTTAGCAACCTCTCCAAAATGCTAACAAGATCAGAAACCGGCACAGGGGAAGTGTTGCCCAAATTGAACACCCTCAGTTGAGCGGGACCTTTCTTCTTCCCACCACTTCCCGTGCTGTTTTCAGCAGTGTCCAATGCCGCCAAACAACCCTTTACTATGTCATCAATGTAGGTAAAGTCTCTAGCAACAGTCCCATGATTAGCTGCCTCAAAGATGGGAATTGACTTTCCCTTCAAAATATCCCTTGTGAAAAAGAAGTAAGCCATGTCTGGCCTACCCCACGGTCCATAAACCGTAAAAAATCTCAATCCGGTTAACGAAAGCCCATATATATGATTATAAGTATGAGCAATTTCCTCACCAGCTTTTTTAGTTGCAGCATATAAACTAGCAGGTTGGTCTGTCCTATCCTTTTCTGAAAAGGGAACCTTAGTATTCAAGCCATACACAGAACTAGATGATGCCCAAACAATAGCAGGTTGAGGATTAGCATTTTTGCAAACTTCAAGAACATTAACCAAACCAGCAATGTTACTATGCACATATGAGCCAGGATTTTCCATGGCATACCTCACACCAGCTTGTGCAGCCAAATGCATAACATGACTAAATTGAACAATGTCAAATAATTTCTTCAAAAGGGCGACGTCATTGATGTCACCCTCTACAATGTAGACCCCGGCACGCTCTAGCAGAGCTTGCCTGGCTCTTTTCAGGGTTGGATCATAATAATCATTGAAATTATCCAACCCCACTACGCCATCACCACGACGTTTTAAGGCAGCGGAGACATGTGTCCCAACAAAACCAGCAGCACCAGTTACCAAAACCGAAATACCAGAATGTGACCTGACTTTAGCTGAGGCTTTAATCCTTTTCTCCCAAGCTGGACCATCATAAGAGCTGGTTCTAAGAGATCTTCTTGAGAGATCTGAAGCTGCAGGGGATGAAGAAGAAGAAGATGGTGATCTGAAAAAGAATACAAAGATCAACCCCAAGAACACAAATGACCAAAACGTGAGCTTGGTTAGAGAAAAATGGAGCCTTAGCCTATTGTAAGGGGATTTTTCCTTGAACTTTCCAGGAGTTGATGGGATATTGTCAATGTGCTTCATTTGGGACATATATTCTTGGGAAATCTTGGAGATTTGAGCATACCCCAATTTGGGTATCTCTTGTTTTCAAGGCAAAATAAGCAACTTTCTTGGATTTTCTTGAGAAAAAAACAAAAAACTAAGTGTTAGAGTTTGAAAATTTCCTCCTTTTTTCCACCCATCTTTGTGAAAGATTTGATTTATTTTTTTGGGTTGTGGAAATGGAGAAAAGAAGAAATGAGGAAAAAATGGTGGGAATGAAGGAATATGGAACTTTAAGCCCTTTATTTATGGGAATCTAATGGTTTTCTTGAAAGGACTGTTGGAGGATAGTGGTTTTACATTTGTGGGGCTACTTTGGCTTTGGTTTTTACAGAAGGAAGATGATGATTGATTAAGGAAATGGGTGATGAGAGAGATAGAGAAAGAGAGATTGGGCGTATGGGGACTAATTGGAGAGAGAGAAGAATGAGTTTTGAAGAATTTATTAAAACAGAATGATAGAAAGATTTGGGGTGGACTAATAAGGAAATCAAGATGAGAGTCAAACAAGACTGTAATTAATGAAAGATTTACCTTCGAAAAGTATTAAACTTCTGATTATAAAGATTCTGCAACTCTATGTTACATCATTACCCTACTCCCCAATATACTTTTATTTATCTATTATTATATTAAAAATATATTTTTATTTTTGAAATACTATCATTAATATGATTATAATTGTATATTTCATTAACTTTTTCTTAAAAGGAATATAAAGTCAAAAGCGACTAAAAATAAACAGAGGTAGCGTTTAATTTGCGTATCACATTGTAATCGGAGTAGTTCCTCCGCAGTGTCATTTGTTTGACTCATTAAGGTTCGTTAAATTGCTAAATCTATCGCTACCTATTGTATTCTTCATTTCACAGGTGATGAGGGTTTAGTTTTTTCTTTTTTTTCGGGGGAGGGGGTATTGGTGGAGGATTAGGATTTTGGGGAG
>MDKF010792521.1:0-10285 GCA_026770625.1 Nicotiana glauca | reverse complement strand
CGGCCCGAGTTGTCCGCTCGGGTAAGCCAGGTCTAAACCAATAAACCTAGGGCTTAAACCTAGTTGAACAATAAACTCATGCCGGATCCCTTGTAGGACGTTTATTTGCATCACGTGCATTTTGACTTAGGAGACTCAACACAGGGGTTGGATCCGTCTAGGACAGGTGACCCGAATTAAAATGACCATCCTGATGCACATTTACGTGCTACTTGCATTTATTTGCTCGGCTTCGCATGTTGACCGGCTTGTATATCATGAGTGAAAAATTGTGAAAATTATCAATGTTAGGACTAAAGGAGAATAACCATTTATTGTGAAAAACTCAATAGCACCGAAATGCTGCTAGATTTTAAAAAAAAAGATGAAAAAATAGAAAAAGAGAAAATATTTGGAAAAAAAAAGGAAAGTAATTTGTTGGTCAAAAAATAGTTTTGATTTTGGCCAATCGGCCCGAACTACGCTGGTTTGATTCTCACCGGATGTGAGATACGTAGGCAACCCTCATCGGGTCCAATCACCCCTTTTGCAAAAAATAGCCAAAAATACCAAAATTTTAATCTTTATCCAATAATTCGGGTGACACCATTCTTGTTGAAAAATAAGCCGAATGTCTCCAAAAGGGCGCTGGAAGGCTGTTTTTACAAGAACAACCACCTTGAGTCATTTTAAAACGGTTTGCGAGTACAGCCTTAAAATCTCCCTTTCAGAAGTGCTGAAAGGCCGTATTTGCAAAACCGAGTCTTAAATAAAAATTTCAAAAATAGCCACTTGGCTTTTAAAGTCAAAAAAAAAAGAAAAAGAAAAAAAAAGTCATTACATGGCCAGTTTTCTTTAAATAGTCACAGTTGACATTGAAATCTTCTCAGTCTTGCGTGGGCCTGTGGCGATGCTGAGTGATGCCTTGCGGACCTCAAGATGTGAAGCTTTGATGTACCCTTGATCTAGTGTTTTATCATCGAGTCTGTATTTTGTTATTTTGAGTCTGCTTTTGTATTTTCCCTTCAAGAAAAACAATTTGTAAAAATTTTGCATTCGATTTGCAAGAACTACGCTCGGTCTGATTCATGCGGGGTCATGATACGTAGGCAATCCACGTAGGATTTGACCATAACCAAAAGAAAAGAAAAAAAATAGAGAAAAGAGGAAAAACCACAAAAAGACAAAAAGAAAAGAAAATAGCGGAAAAACAAGAAAGAAAGGAAGGAAAATCAATAAAGGCAAGAAAAAAAAGAGAAAGAAGAAAAAGAAAAAGAGAGAAAATGAAGAAAAACAAAGAAAGGGGAAGTTTACAATTGGAAATAAGGAAAAAGCCGGGATGACGCATGCAACTAATCAAAAGCTGTTACCAATATGTTAAATGCCCTAACGCTAACGTGGTGGTTTCATTTTTGTCCTGTCATTCCAGAAAGGTGGTTGGTTTGCGGTTTTCAAAGTGGTAACTCTTCTTTACAACACAAGGACAAAAAGCAATGACAAACAACAATGGAACTGAGTTGGTTAATATCGGTGCCCGACATCAGTTAGTTGAACAGGATAATGGGTTGGGTGAAGAGGTGCGGATGTTAAGACGACATGTGGCAGACATGTACCAAGTCTGGATAACTGGGAAGGCACCACCCCCGCCACCACCGATTTTTTCAGATGCTGCCCTTACCCAAGCTCCAAACACAGTGCCAAATGATCCTCCATATTCCCTAGATACACCCGCTTATCACAATTTTCCCAACTACACTAATAACTCCATCACTCATCTTCCAGTTACATCTCCTCGAAATTGCTCCCATGTCATACCCATTACACAAACAATGAATACCTACCCAAAGCTCACAATACCCAATATCACTTCCCAGAGGGTGCCCGCAAGATCCTCAATTCATACAAGAAGAGCTTCCGGGATGAGCAGCTTCATGCTAGAAATGAAAGAGTTACGGGAAGAGAAGAGCGAGATGGGGTACCCAGGAAATTGAAAAGCACAGAACATTCCTTCAGGGACAAGCGAAGAGTGGAAGGACAGGGCAGTATGCTGCGGGTTCAAAGTACCAATATTTAACTTGTACGATGGGCATGGAGATCCGGTGGCCCACCTGAGGGTGTATTGCAATGAAATGGGGATTGTTGGGGAGAAAGACGACATAATGATGGCATATTTTAGTGAAAGCCTAACTGGGGCAGCCTTGGATTGGTATACCCGTCAAGATGTTGATAAGTGGCTTACATTGGGCGACATGGCTCAGGATTTTGTCCGATATTTTCAGTGTAAATCGAGTGTTACATCAGACCGCTCCTCATTATCTAAAATGGAAAAGAGGCCGGAGGAAAGCTTTAATGAGTTTGGGCTCAAATGGAGGGAGCAAGCTGCTCGAGTCAATCCTCCGATTAATGAAGAAGAAATGGTCAAGCTTTTTATACAGGCCTAGGGACCCACCTACTACAGTCATTTGATCCCGGCCCTAGGAAAGCCTTTCAAGGATGTGTTAAAAATGGGGGAGCTAGTAGAAGAAGGAATCAAGTTAGGCAAAATCGTGAGTTGTTCGGAAGCCATTCGGAACGTACCAGTAAGCTTGGCTGGAAGAAAGAGGAACAGAAAAGACGATCTGATAGGTTCTCCTGATCAACACTTCCAGTCTCGACATCGTCCCCACGGTTATCCTTGTGCACAGAAATCCCAAAGTGGCTCATCACATTCCCGGTACCCAGCTCCTCAAAGTGCCCAGCTACCCCCGCGATCTTACCAAAAAACACCCCGGATCAGGTTTTCGGCCCAATCCAGCATTTAAGAATGAGAGGTTACGGAAGAAGAAAACCCTCACTCCGTTGGGAGAATCATATGCCAGTCTGTTCCAGAGGTTAAGGACATTGGATATGTTAGAGCCGATTCAGATAAAAACACCGAACTCTCTTCCAAAGAAGTTTGATCCTTCTCAAAGGTGCGCATACTGCTCAGGTGCCCTGGGGCACGACATAGAGAAATGTTGGAAGCTGAAGAATGCAATTCAGAAGCTTATTGATGCTGGCGACATTGTCGTGCAAAGTTCAGATGCAGAAAACACTGACCCAAGTCCATCTCTTGTGCATAATGAGACGCATATGGTGGGAATGATTGATCGTGAGAATGAGCCGGCAGAAGAAACCCAAAAGCACTTTGCTAAGAGCAACTTGATGAAGACTTGTGAAAGTTCCAACAATCTTGGTGTGAAATTCAGTGGCTAAGATGCCATGCTTGGTAATTGGGAAGACGCTTCATCTCTTGGAGTTTTGGTGGTTTATTTTGGTGTCATTTCTGTTGTCTGGGTTATTTCAGGGTTGTAATCCGGACATTGTCTTGTGACTCAAACCCTTCTATCTTTTCACTTTGCTTTGTTTAATCATAATAGCTTGTTTAGTGTCGTCTAGGTTTGTAACTCTAGTCTAGTTTGCTTGTTTTGTTGTTTAAACCCTTCCACCATCAGTCTAATGCAATTCTCTATTTTCCGCCATTTCTAGTCATTTTATTTGGTTCCTTCTCCTTTTACAATTCTTTTCATGCTGGTTCTAGTGACATCACATGCACGCATAATTCGATTTAGCAATGAAACAATGTTGAAGATGTAAGGGCACTCGAAGGAAATAAGAACATATTTGAACACTTTGAAGCCGAAATCAAGTGAAACTGGGGGGCAGTTAGAACGTAAAGAAATACTGTTGAAATGCATCTTGCCGCATCGGTTTGAAACCAAAGGCAAGTTGGCCCTCCAAATCTACAAGGGCCATGCATGGTACCGAGATTGTTATCAAAATGGTGCTAGGTAATTGAGAAATACAGAAGGCAAATATGTGAATCAATCAAAAGGTGTTTTGTATGTTTTTCTCAGCTTGTTTAACTACGTAGTTTATACTTGGTATGTTTTGAAAATTGGAATGACGAAGGCATTTTATTCTGCTATCCAAGCACTTTATTCTTTGTTACCCATTTGGGCCTCGGTTATTTTCTTGCATACCCCTCTTTCGGAATCAATAATAAAACTCGTAAGCCCGAGCGGGGAAAGTAAAGAAACAAGAGAAAACAGTGAAAAAGAAAAAGAAAAAAAAAGAGAAAAGAAAAAAAAATAAAAGAAAAGAAAAGAAAAGAAAAGAAAAAAGAAAAAAAGAAAGAAAATAAAAGAAAAAGCAAAAAGAGAAAAGAAAAGAAAAGGAAAAGAAAATAATGAAAAGAAAGGAAAAGGAAAAAGGAAAGATTGCAACAACGAAGTAGTTTTGTGGCCTGAACTACGTTTGACTTGATCCTGAAAGGGTACGTAGAC
Organism: Nicotiana glauca; assembly: GCA_026770625.1. Taxonomy (NCBI): domain Eukaryota; kingdom Viridiplantae; phylum Streptophyta; class Magnoliopsida; order Solanales; family Solanaceae; genus Nicotiana; species Nicotiana glauca. Next base: position 6,002 of record MDKF010792521.1, on the reverse strand, counting down.
AGCCTCTATGAGGTTCAGTCACATCAAAATAAAATCCAAAAGTCTCCAACAAAGAAGCTGGGGCAAAAGTTGCGGTTGTCGTGGAAAATTCGATTCTGAAAGTTGTAATTTTGAACCCATGTTGAATTATTTTGAGCCTTTGATACCTTTCTTTCTAACCCTGTCCAAAAGCCCACATTAGAGTCCAAAGGAAGACCTTCCAATCATTCTTCAAGAAATGCCGAGTCAGGGGATTAGAGGTGCATCATATCAGAGGTACCACTTCGGTCCAAACGAAGGAATTGAAAAATGAGAAAGTCTTGTTGATGAGAACCCTCACGGGTACCCCAAGGCGAGGAAAGCTGAGAGAAATCAAAATGAGAGAGCCTTATTGGTGAAAACCTTCACGGGCACCATAAGGCAACGGTGAGTTGAGAGAAAAATCAAAATGAGAGAGCCTTATTGGTGAAAACCTTCACGGGCACCATAAGGCAACGGTGAGTTGAGAGAAAAATCAAAATGAGAGAGGCTTGATGGTGAAAACCCTTCGGGCACTACAAGTTGAATAAGGATTGTGAATCAGATCGGGCAAGCGGAGCATTGAAGCCCTGTTTCACGGCAAAAGGTACAACAAGAGCTGAACATCAGATTTGCTAAACATAGTAGGCTTCAAGTGCATGTCAAGGTCGCTAGAGTCGCTATCTACAATTGATGGTTTTCTACTCTGTAGGTTTCTTGTTAGGAATCGTCTCTTTCCATTTTCCTTCACTCCATTTGTCCCACCTTTTTTTACTATCTCTTCTTGAGTCTGTCGGGTCATAACAGGTAAAGAAATGACTTCAAAATTTGCCACCAAGCTTTCCAATTGCACGAAATGGGATCTGGCCAGCACATCAAATTTTTTTAAGTCAGGAAATAACATCAAACATGACTGGGGTTGACAACCATTAACATGCTTTGGAAGTCCTTGTGAAATACAAAGGCTTGGTGTACATCCATTCATGAACAACACAACAGAGGAAGAGCGGGGTTGAACAGATCAAAGGAATTTTTCGTAATAGGATTAATATCAGTGACAATCAAGATCTCCCAAAAAAGAAATCAAAGTTATCATGGCTAGCGATGGAGCAATAGACTTCAAGGGCAAGGCCGGAGGTTTAAATCAAAAAAGAGCAACATGTGCACCGAAGTTGGTAACAATTAAAATGCTCTGGGGCTCATGAGAGACAAAAGGTTGGTAAGTGTCAATTCAAGAACAATACAACAAATAAGTATGGGGTTAGAACGGAGGAGAGGCATATTGTGATAAAAGAAGTGGTCAGTCAAGGAACGATTGAGGTCTTCAAATGAAATCAGTTATCATGACAAGTGAAGGAGCAAAATCGGGGCCAGTGGTTGGGTCAAGAAAGAACAATATATACCTTGAGGGGGTGGCAATTGACATGCTTTGAAGATTCATTTTGGAATACAAAGGTTTAGTACATATCAATTCATGAACCATGCAACAAAGATAGAAGGGGTGGTAAACAGATCGGAGATATTCTCTATGCCAAGGGTAACAAATAAAGTGGTTAACCAATAAACAAATAAAGTCCTCGATTGGGAGTTAGTTATCATGGAAAGTGAAGGAACAATAGACTTCAAGATCGGAGCTAGTGGGATCCGTCAAGAAAGAGCAACATACACTTTGAGTGGGATGGCAATTGTCTTTCTTTGAGATTCATGAAAACAAGGAATTGGTAAATGTCAGGCCGTAAGGGATGCGGGTTTGAACAGAGAAGAAGTATTTTCTGTAACAAGGACGGCGGGGAAAATGGATATCAGTTATCATGGGAAGTGAAAGAGCAATTGTCATCAAAGTTCAAGGCCACAAACTAACCACCACATTTAAAACTGACAAGATTTTCTTTGATTGAAACAGGGGCAGATGTTTCGGAGAAATCCTCCGTAAAGAAATGCAGGACCCGAACAGATATGACTGGAATTCATAGGACCCTCCTGGATAACGGGATGTAGTTTTAAGGTTAAGCTAGATAACAAGATGTGATGGAAGTCGTATTTGTAATAAACATAGCTTAGGGTAAAACCGCTTTTTAACTAGAAGTTGTCAGGACCCTCCTGGATAATGGGACGTAGTTTTAAGAACAGGATATAGTAGAAATTGTAGAAGTTGTCAGGACCCTCCTGGATAATGGGACGTAGTTTTAAGAACAAGATATAGTGGAAGTTGTAATAGAAGTTGTCAGGACCCTCCTAGATAATAGGACGCAGTTTTAAGGTCTGTTTAGATAACAAGATATAGTAGAAGTCGTAATAGAAGTTGTCAGGACCCTCCTGGATAATGGGGAGAACTTTAAGACTTTTGATAACAAATGTAGTGGAAGTAATCCCTTTAGAAGAAATAATTTAGGAGTTGTCAGGACCTCCCTGGATAATAGGATTTAGCTTTCAAATTCTTATAATAGTTGGTAAAATAATCCATGTGCCCAGCCACCAAACTAGGGCAGAAAAATCTTCTTTGGCCGTCTATTCTGCTGAAATCAGGCGCCCACCTGGAAAATAAGGGAATACATTTCAAGTTCAGTAATCAGGCGCCCACTTGAAGAAAAGGGAATACATTTCAAGTTTCGGCAAGCAGGCGCCCACCTGGAAAACAAGGGAATACATTTCAAGTTCAGTAATCAGGCGCCCACCTGAAGAGCAAGGGAACACATTTCAAGTTTCGGCAATCAGGCGCCCACCTGAATAACAAGGGAATACATTTCAAAGTTGAAGCAGTCAGGCACCCACCTGAAGAACAAGGGAAGAATAATACAAGTCTTATCTTTCAAGTTTATATTCGGTAACGTAACACGGCCAGTTATCAAACTGGGGCAGAAAATTTTCTTCGTATTGTATGGTTGTTGTAAGTAGGAGCCCACCTGAAGAATAAGGGAATAGTTTTTCAAAGTTGCAAGCAGGAGCCCACCTAAAAAATAAGGGAATATCTTTTTCAAAATCAGAAAGCAGGATCCCACCTGAAGAACAAAAAGAATATCTTTTCAAAATCAGCAAGCAGGAGCCCACCTGAAGAACAAAGGGAATATTTTTCAAAAATTCAGCAAGCAGGAGCCCAACTGGAGAACAAGGGAATACTTTTCAAGCATCGCCGTCAGGAGCCCACCTAGAGAACAAGGGAATACATTCCAAATTCAGCAATCAGGAGCCCACCTTGAGAACAAGGGAAGTGTAGTATAAATTTTAGCTTTTAATATTGGATAACATGATGTGCCCAGACACCAGACATGGGCAGAAAAATTTTCTTTGTCTGTTTTGTTGCAATCAGGTGACCACCTGGAGAACAAGGGAATACATTCCAAATTCAGCAATCAGGAGCCCACCTGGAGAATAAGGGAATACCTTTTCAAGCATCGCAATTAGGAGCCCACCTGGAGAATAAAGGAATACCTTTTCAAGCATAGCAATCAGGAGCCCACCTGGAGAACAAGGGAATACCTTTTCAAGCATAGTAATCAGGAGCCCACCTGGAGAATAAGGGAATACCTTTTCAAGTATCGCAAGCAGGATTCCACCTGAAAAATGGACACATATGTCAAATTGCAGCAGTCAAGCATTACTCGGAGAAAGGGCAAAACATTTCAGATCATAATTCAAGTCAGCAACAAAGGAGGCTTGCAGAAAGAATACGAGTCAACAGACGACCAACAGAAATTGGTCACAATCCAAATATTAAAAGAAGAGGAGAAACAAAAAGAAGGCAAAAGCGAATCCAAATGCAGAAGTAGAGAAAAATGTGAATTACTCAAGACATGGTTGAGGTCACAAGCACTGCATACCTGGTTTTGGTCCGAAAAGCTAAAGAAGAACGAGCTAGCACCTGCAACTAGCAAGTGTCAAGGTTCAAATCCAAAGTCTTCATGAAGAACCATTCAAGACTCAAGATCAAGCTTCGGAAGACTTATAGATAGGAATCTTGTAATTTGTAGTTGATAGGTTTAACTAGTCTTTTTCATGTTTTGATTTTTGATGTAACATCAGGGCCACAGACCGAAATCTCGGCGGAATGGCACCTCGACTGGCTCTCAACTTCGGTACTCTACCATCTCACTCACTTCTGAACTACACTGACCTGATTCCTTTATAGCCAAGGATATGTAGGCAACCTCTGAAGCAAGGTTCGGTCAAATTTTTCAAAAAATGCTTCCCACAGAGTATTCAAACGGGCAAAAATCGCTCGTATCCGCTCACTTATCTTGGCACGAAAACCCTTCGGATTTTCGAGCAAAGAGGGGCAGCTGTGAGCACGTGATTTTTGCCCTACATGAAAATAACTACTAAAAATAGACCAACATAATTTTTATTGATTTTTAGGTGTTTTTCTTTATTTAGTTGCATTTCATGCATTTTTAATATTTTAAAAGTCATAGAAAAATCATAAAAAAGTGTCACATTTTAATTTCATGTCACCATAGGTTTAATTTGCATTTAGGAATTAATTACATTGAGTTAATTGTGCTATTAATCAAAAATCACAAAAAATGATCATTTTTACATAGTTAAATAATTAGCTTAATTTTACAATTTGAATTAATTTAGGAATTTACTTTAGGGTTTTAAAGAAAGAAAAACAACAAAAAGAAGAGGGAAGTGAAAAGGCTTGGTCTTAAACTCAAATTGACCAAACATTTGAAAAGCCCAAAATATTTCCCCCCCAAAACCTTCCCCAAAATATTTTTCCCCCAAAACCTTCCCCAAAATATTTTTCCCCCAAAACTATTCCCTACACACACCCTATACACCACTATATATACATAAACAATACACTTTAAAAAAGGGAGAATAAAACATAATTGAACAAAAATTACGCCTAAAACATAAAGGAGGCGGCTACAGTAAAGAACGACCCAAGGAGGTGTTCTCTTCTTCAACAAAAACCTGCACCAAGACCTTAAGAGCAGCAACAAACCAGACCCTCATTTAATCCCCTCTTGAAACTAAACCACCTCCACGCTTTCAGAGAACGACAGCCATGAACGCCGGCGAGACATCGAAGAACTAGCCAAATTTACTCCCGATTTAGGTAAAAATTCGTTGTTTCCGCTTCGCCTAATCACGCTTGGCAATTTTTACCTCCGCCTGTGACCCGTTTCACCTTCGTCTTCTTATAAAACCAGGATTACCGTCGAGACCCGTGGTTGACTGAGATTCGAGATAACCAGCTTTCCGTTAGCAGGTCCGAGGTCGTCGTTAAGGTTCCGATTATATTGAGGGGAAATGGAGTTTTATTGATGCTTGGGTCGTTGTTCAAATTCGAGATCGCCGAAGGCGTCGAGGTACTATCGTCGGTTCCTGGTTCGAGTTCCGTCCATAGTTTATCAGATTGAGGTCCATTACTAAACCTTGTTATTGATTAATTTGTAGTGTTTCTTCATTGTGTGTTGATAAAGAATGAATTTCTGCTCGATTTTTAATTTGCACAATGGCGTGTGTGTACTGTTTCCGTCTAGTTTTGGTTTTGCCACAATGGTAATGACTACGTTAATGTTGTAGAAACGGACATTTGGGTTCATTGATTATTGTCTACCTTGAATTTTTTTTTAGTAGCTTCTTTTTTTTGTATGGGTTTATTAAGTCTACTTTATAGGTGGGTTTCGAATTTTATGTTCAATTTATTAGTTGAAGATTTTCTGGTTGAAATTCACCCATAAAACATGTTATACATGTTAGCATCCTTATGAAATTATAGTATTCAATTAAGTTGTGGCTTTATTCTTAATGATCTTGGAAATAGTTTCGGAGATATAATTCTTTGTTTATTTAACTAAGTTTTGGTCATAAATGGGGAGCATCACAGTATTGTCCTCAAGCCTTTGTTGGAATATTTTGGAACTTGCAATCAAATTTTGTGATAAGTGTTTTCATTTGCAGTACATATCCACCAAAGCATTCCTTGCGTAAGTGTCCATTTTAGTATGTGAAAGGGTCTGTTATTACCTGTACAGACGCTCCAGTAGGCATTTCAA
>MU671211.1:7040-73933 GCA_026770625.1 Nicotiana glauca | reverse complement strand
TTTTTATTTTTTATTTTTAGCTCGTAATTAATTATGATTTTTCTTTCTTTATTCTAGAGACGAATTTAAATAGAATGTAGTCACTTTAGGATATCCTTAAAATAAGAGAGGCGCGCCTCGCCACAGTAAATTACAAACTGCGGGGCCCTCATAAATGTATATATTAAAATACTTAGCTTTCGGGACGGGTTGTTTAAAGAATTTCACGGCCTTCCCCAAAAATAATAACGTGTTAGTAGCTTTAAGCGCATATTTAATAATCTTATCTCTCTAAACTCAGGTGCACATTTATGTGACCCAAATCTAAATCTCAACAAAAATCGAAATGTGTCGATAATCACGGGTACATTGATTGTGACGTGGTTTGAGATGCATTTTCATGATGTTGCAATTCTTTTATTAAAATAATGAATAATAATATTAAAAGCGGTTAAAGGGTTAAAATTTGTACATAAGTTAAAGCATGGTATAAATCAGATAAATAAGCCAAATATAACAGTTGAGCGACCGTGCTAGAACCACGAAATTCGGAAATGCCTAACACCTTCTCCCGGGTTAACAGAATTCCTTATCTGGATTTCTGGTGCGTAGACTGTTAAACAGAGTCATTCTTTTCCTCGATTCGGGATTCAACCGGTGACTTGGGACACCATAAATCTCCCAAGTGGCGACTCTGAATTAAATAAATAAATCTCGTTTCGATTGTCCTTTAATTAGAAAAACTCCCTTGCGCCCTCGCGGGTAGTGGAAAAAGGAGGTGTGACATATCCCTGAGTCCATTATTCTCTAGTGATGGGTATTTTTGGTCTTCTCATCATAGGTTCCTGCGGGGCGTCGGCGCCCCCCATGATCATATGGATGACATGTTGCGACTCATTTGCTTCGTTTTTCTTGGTCGCCTCCCTTTCTCGGAACTAGTTTTTGGCCCGATCACTAAGGAATTCTCGGAGGTGTCCTTTATTGAGCAGTCGAGGTACTTATTCTCGTAGTTGATAGAAATCCTCGGTCCTATGGCCGTGCGTGTTGTGGAATTTGCACACTAAGTTGTAATTCTTCTGTAAAGGATCCGACTGTATCGATTTGGGCCACTTGGCGTCTCTGATCTTATTGATGGAGAACACGATGTCTGACACATCGACACTGAAATTGTATTTCGATAAATGGGGCGTATTCCTTGGCACCATATTTCGATCGAACCTAGTTCTGTTGATGAGCCCTCGCGGTCATTGCGACATAGCTTACGTCTTGGGGTGTTCCTCCTATATTCGAGGTATGGCTGGTACCTTTCTTTGTTTGGTTTCAATTCTTTTGCCAGGAGTCTGTTTGGGTATACTGAGCCTGAGGGGGCTCCCAACTGGTCATCCTCGGCTCTGATCTTCAATTGGTACCAGTTGTGGACGTCCGACCAGGTTACGATCGGATACTCCATTAGGTTCTGCTTCAGCTATTTTGAAGCCACCGAGCTTTGTTCGTTCAAGCCATGAGTGAAGGCTTGCACTTCCCAGTCGTCAGAGACTGGTTGTAGCTCTATACGTTCTATCTGGAAGTGGAACACGAATTCCCGCAGCATCTTGTTTTCTCTTTGCTTGATTTTGAAAACGTCGGACTTCCTCGTTGCTACCTTGATGGCTCCAGCATGTGACTTTATGAAGGAGTCTTCTAGCATGGAAAATGAATCTATGGAATCAGGGGCCAAGTTGTTATACCACATCATGGCCCCTTTTGAAAGTCTTTCTCTGAATTGTTTTCAACAATACAGACTCGATCTCGTCGTTATTTATATTGTTGCCTTTTACTACACAGGTGTAGGCAATAACGTGCTCGTTAGGGTCGGTGGTACCATTGTACTTAGGGAGTTCCGACATTCAGAACTTTTTTTGGAATGAGCTTCGGGGCCTCTTCCTCGGGGAATGGACTCTGTATGAACTTCTTCGAGTCTAGAACTTTGAGGATCGGGGGTGCACCCGGGATCTAGTCGACCCTATAGTTGTAGGTTTTGACCTTTTTATCATTGGCTGCAATCATTTTCTCACCCGACTCGATCCTTTTGGTGAGGTCCTCGAGCATCTTCACTATTGCAGGGTCGGCCACGGACCCGTTATTGCTTGACCTTTCGAGTGTTTGCTTGGCAGTAGTGTTGTCTCTGGTACTGCAGTGCTGGGATTCTTCGAATGGCTTTACAACTGAGCAATGGCCAACTGTTGTGCTTGCAATATTTCAAAAATAACATGAATACTAACTCCTTATTCTTCCTGGGCCGGGATTTTTTGAGCTTCCTGTCGGTCGTTATGCCGTATGCTTCGATCGGTGTGAGAAGTTTCGTTGATATGTTGTGCGTCCTACGAATCCGCGTCTGCTAGAATTGGTCCGGCCACATTATTGGGATTCTGCAGTGGTGCTCTAGCGGCCGGGACAGGCACGCGGTTTTCCACATGGTTTTCGAGGTTATCATTTTCGACCCTGTTTACCGAGTCGGACATTTTAACCTGAAACCAAAGGATGTCGGACAAGAAAAGTATGAAAGATAACGTGCGTTTGTGCAATAAAACCAACAAAAAAATAATCATTATTATTTTGAGGCCCACGGTGGGCGCCAAACTGTTTACCGTAAAAATGGTAACGATGATTAAACTTGTAAATGGAATTCTAAAAATATGTGATCTTGAGCTAGTTGTTAGAGCAGATGATGCTAAGAATGTGAAGTTTAATGATGAAATGCAAGCTAAAATGAGGCAGTAATCAAACCGAGGGGCCTGCTGTCAGTGCACTAGACTGCTCGATGGGGGACCTCGAGGCTAATATCCGGGCTCGATCTCGATCTATCGGGGGTTGTCGGGAATAGGGTAATAATTAAAATATAGCCGAGCAAGGCTCTTTATGGACAATATCAAGTATTAAATGGAGAATAAGTAAGAAACCAATAGAAAACTACTAATGTTAGGGGTAGCATCGAGCTAGTAAGGACGAACAAGTTTAGAGAGAAAAGTGAGAGATATTATTGCACTTATGGAGAATAGTGGGAGCTCTATTTTACAGGGTGTTAGTGACTCCCCTTTTATAGAAAAAGGGAGCCCAAACTTGGTACAAAATACATTGCGTGACAAAAGAGATGAGATAAGACAACCGGCTAGCTTTATGACGTAAGCGTAGGCCGATATTGAACTTGCTCGAATAGGCATGTTCGACCTCGGATGTATTCATTGGGAAATTCCTACATTCATCGGGACTTCATCCAGCATTATCCTTGGCAGGGTATCGATCGATCTGGAGGGAAGTGACTGGCTCGGGGTCCCGGGTTTCCGAGGTAACCCTTTGAAGCATTTTGTCAAGGAGAAATTGGCCTCCCCGATTTCACCGTACACACTCGGGTAGTATTGCCAATATACTTCATTAACATAGATACGTGAAAACCCGGATAGACAGACTCCAATTCCGAAGGCAATTCTAACTCATAAGCTACTCGACCCACTCTCTGAATGATCCTATAAGGCCCAATATATTGTGGGCTAAGTTTTTCTTTCTTTCCAAACCTCATCACACCCTTCATAGGCGACACTTTTAAGAATACCCAGTTATCAATCCCAAACTCTAATTCTCGTCGCCGCATGTCAGAATATGACTTCTAACGACTCTGAGCTGTCAATAGTCAACCCGGATAAGCTTTACTTTTTCTAGGGCTTGTCGAACCATGTCTGGCCCATATAATCCAGATTCTCCAACATCAAAACACCCTATAGGCGACCTACACTTCCGTCCGTAAAGAGCTTCATATGGAGCTATCACACCTTCTTTGATACACACCACCCGAAGGTAGTTTATAAGGGAGTTTTTTTAATTTAAGTGACATTATTCGAAATGAGATTGTTTATTCAATTTTATTCAGATTTGCCACTTGGATGGTTTGTTTTCTGGTGTCCCAAGTCACCAGTTTATTTTAAATCCCAAATTGAGGAAGATTTCGACTATCCTTTTCAAGTCTACGAACCAGAAATTCTGAATAAGGAATTTTGTTAACCCGAGGGAAGGTGTTAGGCACCCCCGGATTCTGTAGTTCTAGCACAGTCGTTTAAAATATTATAATTGGCCTATTATTTGATTTTAATATATGGTTTAGCCTATGATACAATTTTTACTTATTAACCGCTTTTAATTATTTTTAGGAAGATTCAACGTTATCTAAAATACGTCTTTGAACCACGCCACATAAAATGCACCCGCGGTCCACAACACATTTTATTTAACGTTGTTGTGATTCGGATTTGAGTCACATGAAATGACACCCGAGTTTAAGAAAGTAATTTTTAAATAGCGTGCCTAAAGCAACTACGCATTTTCAAGTTTGCGAGGCCCATGAAAAATTCAACTAAATGGCACACCTCAATTTCTAAAGGATTAAAATTAATTAAGTGAGGTCCATGAGTTTAGAGAAATTATTGTGGATAAAATACATTGGTTTTAAAACTATTATGACAGCACTAGAATTAATCACGAGAGGCAATTTCACCTCAAGTTGATATTAGCTTCAGTTCCAACATGGCATCATGATATATACAAAATGTAGAAGTAAATTCTTGCATACGAAATATCTATATACATCTTTCACAAGAAAGAACCATCAAGTGTCTAAGTATAATGCCAACTGAGCATATTTAAAAAATATATATAAACTATTTGGTCCTGTTTCCTTAAACCAAAGGACATCTGATAAAAAAACAAAAATACATACCCATATGCAAATATATTTTACTAAATATATAATTTCTTGTCATATTATGACCAAATAGTTGTGCCAAAACATTCGGATCTATTAACATCTAAAGAAAACTTCACTAAAAAAATGCAAATGGATTCAGCTTTTTGTTCAAGAATAGCGCCAAAGTGCAGTATTAACAACAAATGTGAAAAATACAAAAAAAAAGGTATCTCCTCTATTATCTATGAATGGAGGGGATAATGATATCTATCATGCTTTCCCTGTAACTAACAACATTTAAATTACACCAAAGAAGCCCTTTTGGATACGAAACACCAAATGTATTCGATCAACATCAATAGCGGAAAACCATATTTTTACCGCAATCTTTAGTATAGAAAAAGGAAAATCAGTAATTACACTTCTTGAGTTGAGATAAATATCTCAACAACTGTGATAACAAAAGAGAGAGAACCGGAACCCAGCAGCAACAGATAAGAAAATGCATCAAGAACCAAGCCTTAAATGTCCAGATTTTTTAAAACAAGCAAAAAAGTTCATGTGTTCCTGCCGAATCAGTGTGGGGGAATTTCCGTCCCCTTCACTGAGAGTGAGTTTAGAAGAATGAAGTAGGAGAGAGGGCGGGGAATAGTGGTAGCTAGCGTTAGGAGATTTTTGGAGGTTTTCAAAATTTCGGTCCTCAATTCTCATACTGCTATGCGCATCATTTTATTATGTAGGTCTATGTCTTTTTATATGTCTAAGTCTAGGTTTTAATTGGAAGGGTATGAGTTTTGGGCTAATGGGTTCAAGTGTATTTGGGCTAGTTAGGAAAATTTGGGCATAATTTGGGTACAAGAACTAGCTCAGTATCCAATTAAATCTTTTCTTCAAATTCTTTTTCTTATCTTTCTTTTTCTTTTTCTTTAATTAAAAATCCTAGATTATCTAAAAATGTGAAATTAAACTAATTACAAAAATTATAATAGCTATTTAATCCTAAATTAAAAGAGAAAAAATCAATTAAAAAAATGTAAAAATGAAGCAATTTTTTGTGATTGTCAATTTATAATAAAACAAGCAACTACCGATTGATCCTAAGAATGTAAAAATAAAGTCTAAATGTCATGCATAATATTTTTGGTATTTTTCATAATTTAAATAAAACTCAAACATGCACAAAATGCAAACAATTAAATAAATTCTACAAAAAATTTCTAAAAATGACCGATAATTAACAAAAAAATCTATTTTCTTGAGATTTTATAGGAGTATTTCATATAGGGCAAAAATTACGTGCTTACAGGAGTCATCTGAATACTGGAATGGTAGTTATTATTATATGCGAACTCAAAAAGTGACAGATGATCATCCCAGCTACCTTTGAAGTCTATTACACAAGCTCGTAACATATCCTCTAGCGTCTGAATCCTGTCTGACTGTCTGGGGATGAAATATTATACTAAGATTTACTTGAGTCCCCAATCCATTTTACTGTCTGGGGACCTCTAGAAGTTAGTTGTAAATTGAGTTTCCTATCCAAGATAATAGATACAGGGACACCATGTAGTCGTACTATCTCCTTAATATAAAGCCTTGCATAATCCTCTGGGGAATATGTAGTTCTAATGGGCAGAAAATGCGCTGACTTTGAAAGATTATCAATAATCACCCATATCGAATCGAACTTATGCTGGGTACGAGGTAAGCCTATGATAAAGTCCATATTGATTATTTTCCGTTTCCAAGTCGGAATCTTTATAGCCTACAATAATCCACCGGGTTTTGATGCTCAATCTTAACCTGTTGACAGTTAGGACACTGAGCAACAAATTTTGCTATATCCTTTTTCATTCCGTCCCACCAATATATTTTCCTGATGTCATGATACTTCTTTGTCGCTACTAGATGGATAAAATAACAAGAATAATGAGTTTCTCCCATAACCTGTCGACGCAGCTCTGCAATATTAGGCACACATAATCGCCCTTGATATCAGAGGACCCCATCTTCTATAATTTCAAATTGTGTCTTCTCCTTCTGAAGAGTGGTATCCCTATAATGAACTTGCACATGATCCTCGTACAGGCGTTTCTTTACTTCAATTACTAAAGAGGACGTTGTCGTATCCTGAAAAGATATTCCAATATCACCTGAGTCCAGTAATCGAACTCCAAGACAAGCTAGTTGATGAACCTCATGAGCTAATCCCCTCTTTTTTGGCCGTAAATACGACATGCTACCTATAGATCTACGGCTGAGGGCATCGACTACTATGTTCGCCTTCCCCGGATGGTATAAAATATCAATGTCATAGTCTTTAAGTAGCTCTAACCATCTCCTTTGACGTAGATTCAATTCTTTTTGCTTGAAGATGTACTGGAGGCTCCTATGATCCGTATAGATATCAACATGAATGTCATACAAGTAGTGCCTCCACATATTTAGTGCATGAATCACCGCGACTTACTCTAAATCGTGGTTCTGGTAGTTCTTCTCGTGCTTTCTTAGTTTTCTAGAAGTATAAGCCACAACCATGCTGTGTTGCATCAGCACACAACCTAATCTAATGCCTGAAGCGTCACAATAACATAACCATCGGTCCCTTTTGGGAGCGTTAGAATCAGTGATGAAGTTAATCTGTCTTTTAATGCCCGAAAAACTCCGTTCACGAGCATCAGTCCATTGAAACTTTGCTCCATTCCGAGTCAACTTTATCAAAGGTTCTGAAAGGCAAGAAAATCCTTTCACAAATCTCCTGTAATAACCTCCCAAATCGAGAAAGCTATGAACCTCCGTTGGTGTTGCGGGCCTAGGCCAAGTCTTTATTGCCTCAATCTTTTGTGTATCCACCTGGATGCCTTCACCCGAAATATATACCCAAAGAAAGTTACAGAGTTCAACCATAATTTACATTTAGAAAATTTTTCATACACTTCCCTTCTTGTATCTGAGCACAGTACGCAGATGACCAACATGCTCATCCTCTGAGCGAGAATACACCAGTATATTGTCAATAAATACAATTACGAATAGATCTAAAAAAGGCTTGAACACACGGTTCATCAAATCCATAAATATTGTCGGGGCATTGGTCAAACCGAATGACATAACCCGAAACTTAAAGTGCCCATATCTAGTCCTGAATGATGTCTTTAGAATATCTTCATCATTAAACCTTACCTGATGGTACCCAGACCTCAAATATTTCTTTGAAAAATACGTGCCACCTTGCAACAGATCAAATAAATCATCAATTCTCGGAAGCGGGTACTTATTCTTGATCGTCACCTTATTCAGATGCCCATAGTCAATACACATTCGCAAGGAACCAACTTTCTTTCTCACAAACAAAATAGGTTTTCCCCACGGTGACATACTGGGTCTGATAAATCCCTTTTCAAGCAAGTCCTTTATTTGTTCTTTCAACTCTTTCAGCTCTGTGGGGCCATTCTATAGGGAGGAATAGATATTGGTGAGTATCGGGTAGTAGGTCAATAGAAAACTCAATTTCTCGCTCTGGCAGGAGAACCGAAATTTCATCGGGGAAAACATCGGGAAACTTATTAACCACTGGAATGGACTGAATGGTTAGTGACTTCACTTCCACATCCTAAACTAAGTGAAAAATACAGCCCTTTCTGATCATCTTCCTTGCCTTGAGATAGGAAATAAATCTACCTCTCGGCGATGTCGTGTTACCTTTCCACTCCAAAATAGGCTTCTCTTAAAATTGAAATTGGACTAGCTTTGATCTACAATCAATATTGGCATGACAAGAAGCCAACCAATCCATACCCATTATAACATCAAATTATACCATATCTACCATGACTATATCTGTTACGGTAGACCGGCCATGAACTACTATTATACAACCCCTATATACTTGCTTAGCTATCACCGAGTCCCCAACAGGTGTAGATACCTCAAAAAGTTAGACCAATTTAGGTTTTATTCCAGACATACCAGTAACTAACGAAGTAACGTATGATAAGGTGGAATCTGGTCAATTAGTGCATATACATCATATGAGGAGACTGATAATATACATGTAACAACATCAGGTGATTACTCTTGGTCCTGTCATCCTGCCAAAGCATAAATATGATTCTGAGGGCTGCTCAAGCTAAATGCTCTCCTCTGCCTCTGCCTCTACCACGACTCATTGGTGCTTGGGGACCTTTCCCGGATGGGGGTACTAATGATGACGAACTAGATACATATCCTGCTGGTTGAGCTATGCTTGCATCATCTCTCATCGGACAATAACTTATAACGTGGCCCAAATAACCAAGAGTATAACAAATACCTAATCATATATTGCAATACCCGATATGATGCTTACCACTTTGAGTACATCGTGGCAAGGGTGGCCTCATCTGATCTGACTCATCCCTATACTGAGAACCTGAGGCCCTGAATTCTGATCAGACTCTAAATATGTAGAACGATCAAATCTCTTATTGCTAAACTGAGGGGTTGCGCTAGCCGATGGCTGGTATCGATACCTCAAGTAATGGTGCCTATTACCATCTTGAAACTCACCAAAAGGACCTGAAGACCTCGCTCTCTTATTTTGGGCCCTATCCTACTCACGATCGACCCTATGTTTCTGTTTACACTACGCTACACCCTGAGCGTATGCCTGAATATGAGAAATATCCATGTCTGGCTGAAGTGAGACCGACATACAATTTTAAGCAAGTGAGGCTCTAATCCTATCATGAACCGGTGAACCCGATCATCCGTCTTAGATAGAATCATGGGAGCATACCTAGCCAACGAATTAAATTGAAGACTGTACTCTCGAACACTCATGTTACCCTATCGAAGGGTCAAGAACCTATCAACTCTAGCCCACCTAAGCTCTAATGGAAGATAATGATGAAGAAAAGCTTCTGTAAACTCCTGCCATACCGCTGGAG
This sequence comes from Nicotiana glauca, assembly GCA_026770625.1. Classification (NCBI taxonomy): domain Eukaryota; kingdom Viridiplantae; phylum Streptophyta; class Magnoliopsida; order Solanales; family Solanaceae; genus Nicotiana; species Nicotiana glauca. The sequence continues at coordinate 64,312 of MU671211.1, read as the reverse complement.
AGGTATCCTCACCTCTGGACAATTCCCAAAACACTTACCAATTAACTACAAGATCTCGGAGTCTATAGGAAGCTAGCTCAACTGACTGAGCGCAGTGGCCTTCATTACCTGTAATGTCCTATGCACTCTATCAATAAATATTTTAGGGTCCTCATTTGGATCTAGTGAATACCGGAGGGTCTAAATTAATTAAGTCATGAACGCTTGCACTCACGGACCTGTCTGCATGACCAATACCTACTTCCTGATGCTGAGCCTGTGCGGCTGCTAATCGGGTCAATAACTGAATAGCATCTCTCATATCCTGACTCAGCGCATCCGGCCGAGATGCTGAATGTACAGGGAAGGACACTGGAGTTTGTGCCCCTCGGAGCTCTTCTGGAAAAGGCGAGGTATATGAAGTCTGAGATGGAACCTCATCATGATACTTTCCCCGAGCCCTGGTAACTCATGGTGCTCGACTAGTATTCTCACCAGTCACAGACTTTCCCATCTAGGCAGTCGTACTCTTTGGAGGAAATGCTGAAAATATAACGTATTGTTAGGAACATGAATTTTTGCATCTCACGATTTTAGATAAAAAGAGAGGATAACATCCTATATGTCATGTAGCCTCATATTTATAAGTATGATGTACGACACACCCATAAATAAGACTCTACTAGACACGGTCTGTAGACAACCCTAGGACATAACTGCTTTGATACCACTTTTGTCATGACCCAAACCGGTGGATCGCGATGAGTGTCTGAGTCCTACCTGTCAAACACCCCTAAGCATGCACCTAAGATTTGAACCTGAATAACATCTGATGCATTATGAAATTAACATACGTGAAAGAAACCTGCCATCAAGGCATATATACATATACATGCAGAATACAGTAGGCAAGCCAGCAAGGCTGCTATAGTCAACTATACATTCAAAACTGAAGGCCGACAAGGCCACATACAACCAACTAGACATACTGTCCAGAGACCTCTAACAGAAACATGACTGTACAAAGACAGGACTGAGCCACTTTATACCCATATACATACATATATATATATATATACATATATATATATATATACATATATATATATATATATATATATATATATATATATATATATATATATATATATATATATATATATATATATATATATATATTCACAAATGTATTGTACCAAAATGAAAAGCAGCTCCAAATCAAATGGAGCACGCCAACTCTCGGTGATCAAGGATCCTAAGAAGGGGGATCGTCCGCTTGCCTACCTGCACTTGCAGGCATGAAACGCAGGCCCCGTAAAATAGGGCGTCAGTATGAAAAATGTTACGGAGCATGTATGTAACGACCTGACCGGTCGTTTTTCTTTTTAGAACCTCGGTACCCTAAATAAAACTTCCCGCACGTGCTTTAACCGATTTACGACCTACGGGGATGGTTGGTTCGGGTTTAGGAAGAATTTGGGTTGAAATAAGCTCACTTGATTCATTAAGATTTTCTTAAAAGGTGAAGTTTGACTTTGTTCAAAAATTTTAGCAAACGGAACCGAATTGGTATTTTGATGGTCTCGGAGGGTCCGTAGAAAACACCAGTTGGGCCTCCCTCTTTGTTTCGATGAAAGCCTCAACGCTCGCGTTCTACGGGGAACTTTTTGACTATTTACCTTTATCAAAGCCGGAAGCAAAGGGCAAAAACTTCAAAACTAGTAAATGGGACCTGAGCATATGCCTGGAATTGAATTTCGAGGTCCCTAGCCCGAGTAATGAATTTGTGCTAGAAATTATTAAACTCAAATTCTAATGATTTAAAGAAACTAAATAATGGTTGATCACATTGGTATCGGGCGCGTATGTTGGTTCCAGAGCTCGTTACAGGTCCAATATAACATTTAAGACTTGTCCGCAAAATTTGGTGTCAATCCAAGTAGTTTAAGTGCGTTTCGGCTCGTTAGAGGTGAATTAAGAACTTGAAGTTCGTAAGTTTGATTCAATTGGTTTTAAGGGGTGATTCTTAGATTTAGCGTTGTTTTAGGCATTCCGAAGGTTCGAGCAGGTTGGTTTCATGATTTCATATTTGTCAGTATGTTCGGGCAGGGTCCGGGGGCTCGAGCGTCAATCAGACGAGGCTCAAGTGGAGTTGGAAAAATTGGAGAAGTGCTGAAGCTTCAGCTGTTTTCATAACCGCACCTGCAGTTGGTCAGCCGCAGGTACGAGACCGCAGTGGTCATCCACTCGCAGATGCGGCCCAGGACCGATCATGCCAATTTCGCAGATGCAGCCTTCTTTTCGCAGAAGCGGGACTGCAGTTGTGGTCCCCTGATCGCAGATGCGAAAATCGCTGAAGTAGTGAGCTTCATTTAATACGGGTTCTAAGTTATTTTTGCCATTTTTCACTCCTTCATTGGGCGATTTTGGAGCTTTTGAGAGAAGCCTACTACTTAGCATCTTGAGGTAAGTTTATTATACCTATTCCTAGTTTAATACTTGTGTCTTAGGTAGATTAACACACTAAGATTAAGTTAAAATCATGGGATTAGAGCAAAACCTAAGGTTTTGGTAAAACTTAGTTTTTTCCACGAAATTGGTTCTGAAATGAAGTAGAAATCATATATTATTGATCCTTAGGTTACAATGAACAACTACCTTTGAAAAATTTCGAAATCCAGGAACGTGGGCCCGGGGTTGGATTTTAGGAAACTCGTGTTCAAGGTTGGGAAATTGTGTTAATAGTTAGAATCTGACCCTGTGAGCTTGTATTGACTAGTTCTTATCCCATTTAACTAGTTTTGGATCATTTGGCTCCCAATTGAGTTCAATCTTGTTCTTGATATTGGAAGTGCGCCTTGGAGCGAGGTGATTCTCATTTCTAACCTTGTAAGAGAGAATTATCCCGATAAGATTAATAATTGTAGAATTTGCCACTAAATGCGGGGGCTACATACGCACTAGGTGACGAGAGTCCGTGCATAGCTACTATCATGCTAAATGTCCGGGTAGTGTAGGAAACGTATCATGCTATATTAGCAAATGTTATATGTCGTCCTGCTAATGTGATCATTTAGGATATGCTAGAGAATTGTAAATGAATATATGTATTGTTGAGCACTTGTTTGAGTTGATTTGAATATAAATGCGCCTCATTGTGTTTTTCTATTGCTAATTGATAATTGTGGATCGGGCCGATCACCTCGGTAAGAATAGATGCATCTATGATTCATGCCATTCGACCCTCTGGCAGTGCATTGTTTCTTTTCTGCTGGATTGGGCCGTCGACCCATAATGTGCGCATGATATTTATGTGAATTATTTATTGATGACTTTTCTGATAAGTGGTTGAAATGTAAATGATTAAATGTGAAATTAAATGACATGACTTAGAAATACTTATTTCAACTGTTATCTAATTGTGACCATCATGCCTGGCATAACTTCATATTATATTAATTGACCCTAGTATGTATCAAGTTGACCTCTCGTCTATACTTCTTTGAGATTAGACGGGATATTTATCAAGTACATATTGTTTATATGTTCATATTACGCTTCTGTACTTAATTGTACAGGCTCTGAGGCATGTACATCTGGCTATCAGACCGGTGCGCGTCCCTGATTTTAGTCCGAGACTTCCACGGTGAGCTGCTTTATTTTCCTATACCCACCAGCAGCTTGATTGAGTTTCTCTTACTTTTGACTGTCTATTCTATTTCAAACAATAGGGTAGTTCTATTATTTCTATATATTCTACTAGTTGCTCACAGCTTGTTACACCAGGTCTTAGCATACACATTAGTAGACATTTCTTTTGGGTTGTATAACTATTACTGAATATTGCTTATTATCACTTATTTTAATTGCAAATTTAGAAAAGCATTGTAACTGCTTTGGTAAGTAAAATAAGAATTCACTAGTATTTTCGTGTTGGCTTGCCTGACAACGATGTTGGGCGCCATCACGACCTGAGGAGAAAATTGGGTCGTGACAACATGGTATCAGAGCACTAGGTTCACGTAGGTCTCACAAGTCATGGGAAAACATAATAGAGTCTTGCATATCGGTACAGAGACGTTTGTATTTATCTTCGAGAGACTAGGGTGTTAAGAAACTACTCTTTATTCATTTCCTATCGTGCAATGGGTGGTACACTAAATTTATCTCTTCTATTCTCTCACAGATGGTGAAGACACGCACGATAGATGTTCTCGACCCAGGAGGGGCTGCCCCCCTATTGCTAGAAACTGAGGTAGAGGCCGGGGGAGGGAACCGGCCCGAGGTAGGGGATGAGGGCATCCTAGAGTTGTTCCAGTAGCACCACCAGCAGATCCTACGTGGGACTCTATTATTGAGGAGCAGGGCAAGGTGCCCGCAACTGATCATACCTCGACGAATTTTATGATAGCACCGGGATTCCAGGAGTTCATACGCCGTATGCTACGATTCATGGACACCGTGACTCAGACTTGTTTATTTCTAGCTGATCCAGCTATATCACAGGTAGGAGGGGGAGCACAGACCCCTACTGCTTAGGTTCATGGTCATGCAGCTGCAGTTTATCGGACTCTGGGTGCACTACCAACGGATGGGGCACAGCCAGTCACTGCAGTGATACCTAAGCCCAGACCAGCTACGGATGGTGACCCACAGAAGCTATTGGATAGATGGACTAGACTTCACCCTCCTGTCTTCGAGGGTGAGCGTCATGAGGATGTTCAGGACTTCATTGATAGGTGCAGGGATAGACTGCACAACATGGGGATATTAGAGTCGCATGGGGTTGACTTCACTACTTTTCAGCTAGAGGGTAGGGCTGCAGATGGGGGCAGTCTTATGTTGTTGGCAGACCCATAGGTTCTCCTCCTATCACTTGGAGTCAGTTCACGCAGTTATTTCTGGACAGGTATATTCCATCCTCTAAAATGGAAGAGTTGCGGTATCAGTTTGAGCAGCTTGAGCAGGGTCAGATGTCCGTGACCGATTATGAGGCGTGGTTTTCTGAGTTATCCTGCCAGGCATTGATGATACTTGTACGCGGTAAAAATCAGAAGACTTGATTTTTGCTATCAAGACATTTCAGGAAGCCTCCCTCGAGACCCCGAGGGTGGTAGGCTGTGATCGAGTTCTCGATCTCCGGACTCATCGAGGTCTGAATCAAAAGAAGCGGAGTTAGAGGTCAGGGATAAGGGAAGATGAATCCAAAGCGCATAGCTAAACCCGATAGGGCCAGTCTATCTGTAACCTACTGAAATGATACGCGATAGGTCATCCCATCTTTCTACTTTTGAAAACAATATATGCGTATTTTATTGAGTCCCCTCACCTATATAAGAGGGACTCACCCCATCTTGTAAAGGACGGATGTTGCTAAACTTCTCCAATAAGCAATAATATCTCTCTCTATCTTTTTCTTCTAAAGATAAATGTGTTCTTCGACCCCGAGGTCGCCCTAGCATCTTATTGTTCTTCATTTTTTCTTTATCATTTAGTTAAAGATTGACGGTATAAAGCCTTGTACGTGCATACATATCTGTTATCCTTGATACAGTTATCTTTGATAGGCCCGAGGTAGGCTCGAGGCCCTGCCCCGAGGTATCTACTAGCTTGTCCTAAGCCTGGGAACATCCCTTACTGGTTTAATTATCGTTTTGGTTAGCTCGATATTTATTATTTTACTCCACATTTAACATTAATCACCCTTTCAAACTAGCTCGGGAATAGATCACGTATTTTTAGAATCCGATTTACAAATTTAATTGTTGTTACCATTTTTATAGTAAACATTTTGGCGCCCACCGTGGGGCTAAAAATAATAATGATTATTTTCTTGCTAGTTTCGTCACTTAACCGCACAATATCTCTCACACATTTTCTTGCTCAAGACCTTTGATTTCAGGTTAATGGTCAGTTCGATAAGGGAAATTGAGGACGATAACCCCACAAATCGTGAGGAAAACAATATGGCCACCCTAACGGCTGGCACAACACCGCAAGACCACAATAACGCATCTAGACCGGTCCAAGTGAATATGGATTCATTCGCTGCGCAGTAGGTTAACAATGTCAGCACTCCGATAACGGCACACAACAACTAATCGACAGAAAACCCAAAAAATCCCAGCCCCAGTAGATCGGGAAGTTTATCTTCATGTAATTTTTGAAATGTTGCAGGAACAACGCTCGACTATCTCTCAGCTACAGAGCCGCCCGGAGAATGTTGGCGCGATAGCACCCAGAATATCTACTCACTTCGAGCCAATATCCAAGGTATCGGGCCACGGCGAACCAGCGACCTATCCTGGAACAATAAGGATGCTAGAGTACATCTTCAAAAAGGTCAGCTCACGCTCGCGAAGATTCCTATAACAGCCGTCTCCCGGAAATATGATCCCAGGACGCAGTTCGTGAAAGTCAGAAATAACAAAATCCCCTAGGGAAGACAGGACCCCCAGTCCTCACAGGTGCAGCTCCACTTACGTACGCCCGTTCAGGAACAGCAACCCCCCAAAATGGAGAATTCAAGCCTGTCCCGATGAAGTCATTTGAAGAAATTCCCCTGGAAGAAATCACATTGCGTTATCATTGTTTGACATCCGACTTCGGGGTCCCGCTCACCATACTTTCACGATCCGTGGAAGCATATGCCAATGCCATTGAAATAATGATAGATTAGCTTAATGTATCGAAGGCCGGGAGGGGAAGAAGAAATACAATATCACGAGGAGCCGCGCCCCGCTATCCAACAAGATAAACGAGACCATTCTCGGTCCCAAATAGTAGGGTGCCGAAACCCAAACAAAACATACCCGGCATCTCCGAAGCAATTCGAGCGAAGCTTAGTCGAATATCTGATCGAGGCTTGGTCATATACCAGCAACTGACACCGGACCAAAGTCAAGGCCATGGGTAATCTTCGAGAGATTTCCACTGAATCGGCATATCCAGGCAGATCCCCGACAGAGAAGCAGGCACTGAATGAACGGAGTCGCCGTCCACATAGCGCGAATGGGAAAAAAGATCTGAGGCATAGCGCACCTCGCAACAACAAGGCGGTGGCCCAAAGTCGGTACCTTCGAGAAACCCCCAATGATACCAGATACAATGAAATGCAATCGGCAAGGAGACCTCGCCCAATAATGTTCGATTTTAACATTGCAGTTCCAAACGTAGTGGTCACCATAATTAAAGTCGGGAACTCCGGGTGGCTCGGTCCTTTTCGACCGAAATCCCTTCAAGGAAACTGTGGCCTACCACGAGCGTCACAAAATGTTTGGAGTTACAGACCCAAGAGAGAAGTGACTACGCCATCCAATAGAGGTGACCACAAAACATTGCCAAACAAGAAAACCTGGATCCAGCTCAACGGACAAGGGGAAATCGAACAAAGCAGAACTGGAAAAGCTGCGGCATATCATCGCAATCGTTAAAGGATTACGACACCACGCTAAGATAAGTAGAACGTAGAATGTAAATGCCCATTGCTAGAAAAGAATGATCTCGTAGAGTACCCCCCAAGGACATCGTCCCGCTTGAGGAAAAAGGGCATCGAGGCTTCACCTCGGCATTGCATTAACGTATTGGTAATCCCTTCTTTCGTTTGAGCTCATTTTCAAATAAAACATATATTAATGACTACAGGTATATCAGCCAAAGTTGTGTTGACAATGTCTGGCCAAAGCCAATAGGACTGCCACAACATCCAAATTGTTCCCCTTGCGTGGCCCTCCCGAGCTTAGGCTAGCACGTAAGGTGACGAAGGATGCAGACACCTTGTACAGATAACAGCGAATACGTCACCTGGGACACGATCTGGACCTACTCCTCCAAGGGTGCGAAACTCCATGATAGACACGGAACCAAAGCATCTGGCTACAAGTGACAGAAAGAGATTCCTCGCCTTACGCCTGTGACTGGCGTCATCCTCGAACGAGGTCAGAGGGTAAGAGAACTCACGTCTTCGGCTCGGCTTGGCCGGACGAGTAATACGACTACCGAGGGGAATATTCCCAGGAATGCAGCATACTTTTGTCATTTCTCTTTTTCCTTTTCTTGTTGCTAATCTTTACGCAGGCAGACAGTCGGGGCATTCAGTGGTTCTGGATCCTTTTCAAGGATCCGAGGCCGCCATTCGGCCGCCCAGCATTTTTTCCTCGATCGGGTTTTCTATCAGGAAGAAGGTTCTGCAAATACGATTATTAGTAGGACTGCACCCAACAAGTCCACAATCTCTCTCTATTTTCCAAATATAGGACCATACAGGCACGTCGGATGATCAACATGTATTTTAGGACTTATATTTTTGCCAAGCAATAAAGAGTATTTTCCTAGCATCTGACACCTCGAAGAAAAATATTTTTACTTATCCTCAGCAAAAAACCTCTACATCAAATACGTGATGAAATGCTTGTAGGCTCATTCAATTCGGTATCCACGCGATCCCAGGGTCGAGGTTCCGGTCTCACAAAGCCCTCGCGATATGGCCCCAAGACTATCGAAAGGCGGTATTCAGGCCAAAAATGATTCGATATATTTGGAGACTCTTCATGAGAAATTCGACAACTTGCATGAACCCAGGGTCGGAACTCCAAGCTCACCAAGCCCCCGGAAAATAGCTCCAAACTCACGAGAAGTTGTCTTCAAGCAAACTCGATGACTCGGAGACTATCGCCAATCGCCACGCACTGGAAAATCCGAAATTATAAGACCTTAACAGGCAGCCTCGGCAAAACCAGATCCATTCTCCACAAACTGTAAGACCTCAACAGGCATGATAAACTGTAAGACCTCAACATACATGAAAAATCCCACAGTGTAGACTACACGTCATATTTGTAAGAATCCCTAAAGGGCATACCCTCGGTGTGGACGCTAAAAACTACTTCTCAAGATAAAAAATGGCCCAGGCCAAATGCACACGACCACGGTCGGAATGGCTGATACAGCCCAAAAAATGCGACTCGGGGATGCCCGAGTAAAAATCCTCCGAATCTACTCCAGAAAGAACCAGTTAAAACACAGGCTTCCCTCAAATAGGTAAAAAATGAGTCCCGACCATGTCGGCTCCAAAAAAGCATCGATCTACTCGACCTATGGGCTATGAACCTTCCTAGGTGCTCAAAACATTGTCGATTATGACTTGAAATCGAGGTTCTTTTAGAACCAATGATGGGCCAGGCAAAATAATAAATAAGACCTTAACAAGAGGAAAACAAAGAAAACAAAATCCTCCGGGCCTCACATCAAACAACGTAAGTGCCATTGTCGCCGGCTAAGCAAAACCTACGGGCTTCACACCAAAAGGTCTCTACGACCATCGAATTAAAAATTGATAACTTGGGGATTAAAGTGAGCTCGAATCGTAATCCAATTCTGAGACCGGATCCAAAATAGTTAAACTAAGCAAAGCCTGCATGCCTCATATCAAAAGGTCTCTATGACCAAATAGCGTAAGTGTTATTGTCGCCAGCTAAGCAAGCCTTCGGGCCTTATATTAAAAGGTCTCTATGACCAAATATCGTAAGTCCCATTGTTGCCAGCTAAGCAAGCCTTCGGGCCCTATATTAAAAGGTCTCTATGACCAAATAGCGTAAGTCCCATTGTTGCCAGCTAAACAAGCCTCATGGCCCTATATTGAAAGGTCTCTATGACCAAATAGCGTAAGTGCCATTGTGGCCAGCTAAGCAAGCCTCTGGGCCCTATATCGAATGGTCTCTACGGCCAAACAACGTAAGTGCCACTATCACCAAATATGCATACGTCCGAGCCCCATACTAAAAGGTCTCGATTACCAAATAATAGAAAGGCCACAACCACTGGTCAAAAGCTCAAAATAGGATTCAAAGGTCAATTACAGCTCGAATCGCAATACGACTCGGAGACTGGATCGAGAAGACCGTCAAATGCCCAAGGGCGGGAAGCAAAAGGCACTATCGCCAAGCGGAACCTCCGAAAGGGTCAAGGTCTAACTACAACTCGAGTCACAACACGAAGACTATTATCTCCTAGCTCGGAGACTAGCTACAAGAAAATCGCCAATCACCCAAAGGTAGAGAATGAAAATCATCATCGCCGGCCCAAACAGGTTCGAAGATAAAATAAGCCCGAGTTAGGATCCCAACTCGGAGACTGAACCTGAGGGCAATTCAATCACCATAGCCTAAAAGCACGGCCCAGAACGCTTTGGTCCAAGGTCATATAGGGTCATCACCCTCTTCCCATAAAGACAGGAAAAAGCCAAAAGGCCAATCAGAGTTCGAGCCATAGCACGGCTCAGGGACCGATCCCGCTAACCAATATACACGATAAAGAGCAACGATAGAAAAAAGGTACAAAAATAATAATGCTTTGAAATTCTCCTAACATTTCATACGACAGAAGCATTCTCTATTTGCAGGCACGCTCTACGCGTGCTGTAGACCAAGATACATAATAGTAAGAACTATATTTTGAGCTAAGAGGCTATAACCCGTCAAGATCGTCCTCTTTGACACCCACGAGGAATGACTGAGCATCACGCTCGTCCGCCCTTTCTCGGGCCAATTCTTCTAAGAGGATAAAGCCACTCGCTCCAACTTCCTCGAACACTTCTCTTAGAGATCGACAACGAACATATTCCTCGATCTTCTTCTCACTATCAAGGGCTTTCCTCAACTCGTATTGGGCATCAACAGCCTCTTTTATGCAAATTGCCATCTCATTATCCGCCCCGGTTCGGCTCAGCGCCGCTTTCACCCGGGCATCAACTATCTCGTTCCTGACCTTTGAAAGTTTAGACTCCAAGTTCTCAACCATATCCGCGTGAACCTTTCCGTTACTTCGAGATAAGTTGAGCTGGGTCTCAAAGGCAGGAATCTTGGCTGAAGCACTCGCCTTCTCCAAAGCTAGAGCTCGTACCTGTCCCCTTAGTTCCTCGCAGGCTGCCTTGGTACGGTTCACCTCACCCTTGAGGTGCTTCACGACCTCTGTCTTTTTCTGCAGCTAACACGACAAGAAGAAGTTAGCCTTGAAAATTAAAAGGAAGCAAAGCATGCACTGCAGGAAGTTACCTGCTCCACCAAATAGCTCTCATATTTCGAGTCCCAATACGCTTGACATCGCCAATGTTGCAGCTCAACTTCTTTCTCCTTGCAAAGAAGCCTAAGGATTCTCCCTCATCCAGAATCCTCTTAAATTTGGCCTTTTGACGAAGCAACTCGGACTTGAGCCTATCACAGGCCTGCGTGGGAAAGATTCGATGAGGGGAGAAAGATGCAGGGTATGAAAGAATTATGTGCAAACTCACCGCAAAATGAAGATGACAATTTTTCTCCAAATCAGAGCATACTCTTAATAAAACTGCTCCTGCAACCCCGAGAGAACAAGCTCCGGGCACAGCATACTCAGTCAAAGGAGCTGCTCGCCACCCGATATATACAAAAACATCATGTCTAGCACAGATGAGATGAAAAAATGCTGCCTCAGGAACACATCGGCAGAAAAGAAAAGATACATATGCACATATCTTGATGATCTGCTCCCCACCTGATGCGAGATATAGCTTTCCACCTACGTTCATCGTAAGACGAATGGGTCACCAGCCTTCGAACCCAGCCGGGCAGATCGTGAACTTGGCCTAGCGCCCAAAAAGTTGCTACTACGAAGGGAATAATATTGATTACTTGGCCGATTTTCACTATGAACAAAAACTAAAGGAACGGCAAAGCGCCACACTTACTCATGTAATTACACTCTTCGGGGAATAACAGGAACTCCACAAGGATGACATCGGTCATCCTAACTCGGACAAACCAACTAGCCCACCCTCGATCTCTACCTTCATCATTATCAACAACGAAGGGCGTGGGCGAATGATTCTTCAAGGACAACATTCCTCGATGGTGGAAAGGCCGATAAAGCCTAATGAGATGATCAAGCGTGAACTCAAGTCCGGCCTTCTCCGCAAAAAATCTCATCATCAGCACCGTCCGCCAAAAAGATGGATGAATTTGCACCAAGGTAACTTGATACTTCAAGCAAAAGTCGAGCACGACCTTATCAAGAGGGCCAAATGAAAAAGGGTATAAGTAAATGCTCAAAACCCCATCGGCAGAGTCTGCGATGCCTTCACAAGGGAAAGCACCTGCAGTGTCATCCTTTCACTCCACGCACAATATCGCATCGCCGTCTCAAGATATTCCTCTCTCATCAAGGACGTCGTTTCCAATGAAGCCCTTCGACTCTCCAACATCGGGAACGACATTCCCCACCTTTTGTCTTAGTGGGTCCGAAGTTGTCACCATAGCTGAAGCAGAACTAACAAGATAAAGCAAAGAAATGCAGACACTTTTCGAGTTTTAGAAGATAGGGAGCCCTATGTCGAGACGGAAGAACAACTGCACAAAAATAGTGAAGTCTTACAAAGAGGCCGAAGCTAAACCTCTTATATGCAAAAGACAGTGGCAAGTCACTTGCCAGATGTAAGCACCAGGAAGCCAATAGCCTCGATACGGATTGACGGGTCAATACCCGACCCAAGAAACATCCTCCAATAGACAACCAAGCTCGAGGATTCACACGAATCATCTCCATGCCCCAGGCAGTGTTTCACATTTAGAACCTCCATCCACCAAGAAGCAGGACCGCAATGAGCTCCATAGCGCCAATACAATATGCGAGGCGCGTGCTCGGGATTGCGACTCGTTCTCCGGAGGGGCATACCTAGGAAGCTTCGATCTCCAAAACTCTACGAGGCCTCGAGGAAGCACCCCGCTCTTAGGAAAACTCCTCGAATGGGAGACAACCCTGCACTCTTTTAAAAGAGTTGTCCACATCAAAATAAACAGGACCCATCAAGGCGTCCAAAGATGACCTTCGTCCGGCGTATCAATCCCAAACGCCCCTAAATTTGATGTAAGATCTCCAAAAAAACCAGAAGGACCCAATAGCTCGAGCCTATATACTCGGTCCCGTATCAAGCCAAATAAAAAATGAAAAAAAAAGCAGGGAAGAGCCTCGCCAATCAGCTGGGGACCGAAACAAGCTACCACGACCTACAAGTGGTAGTGAAATCAAACAAGCACCAGAGGAACAACAGAGATCCATCTTATATTGTCCAAAAAGGACCATCTACGTCCAGACCAATAAGATCTCAGGGGTACCCGATGACGGCCTACATCCAAAGCGGTGCCTCCGGAGGCCCTTGCGACGCCAGCCCATCAGATTGACCACAGGTTGTCCCAAGGGATGACAATGGATTGGAACGAGCCCATGTCAATCGGTGAGAAATCAAAGCAAACACTCACATCTAAGATTAATATCAGCAATCGACAATGTAAGGGAATACATTTGAAGATCCTCGAAGGGCATGAAAGCATGAGGAAATAAAGTAAATTCGAAAGCAGAGATCGACAAAGTTCATTTCTTATTTATGAAGTTTACAAAGTACAAGAACCCCCGAGGGGTCATAACGTTCGATCACAAAGCCTCGAAGGGACATTACATACAAGGTACAAGGGCTCACGAGAACCAACGCCTAAATTTGAGGAGAGGAAGGTTGTACATGTGATGAAACCTTGGCACCCGGCCTGCCCTCGAGAGTTCATCTCCAGTATCAGCATACCTGGGCACCCCACCCTCAAGCACGTGTCCTCTAGGGTGAATCCTTCGACCTCCACCTCCTTTAGGTTCCCAGCTCAATCCCCTAAGAGATCTCCATTGGGGAAGATGCAGGGAAGGAAAAGAAGGGGATATGAAGGAGGCAGTGAAAAGAGACATGGCCCGCTAGAGCCAAAGCTTGAAGATTTGGCGGGCCCCTATTTCAACAACCGGCGGTGCCACTTCAACCTTTGGATAAGAAGAGCCTTAGGAATGAAGTGCCTCACCAGGCCCTGGTAGAAGAGTGAGCAGCAGTGCATAATCCAAACAATCAGCTAAGCGAAGGTGGAACCAACTCTCCTTCCATCGCCATCTCGAGCTGACGGTAATAGCAGCAGCCAACGTACATGTATACGTTTGATAAAGGAAGACCTCAGCAGAAGGCTTCGACACGGCCCGAAGGATCCCCTCAAAACAGCTTCGAGATAGAATATTCCCATCCTGATAATCAAAGATAGAGGAAGACGGTGGGAAGGAAGAAACGAGATACACTAGAAGAAGTGTTGGGATGAAAGATGTAACACCACAGGATGCCCCCATTTATGGGGGAAATAGCACGATCATCGATTCTATGAAATATTGACTGACGGGTATAATCACTATTCTCTTGAAAAAACAAACCGACGACAGTAATTTTGCCTCAAGGAGCGAAAATGATAGGACGTCGAGCAGATATTTATGAGACACGCCAATGGTTAGAAGGATTGCACCATGATATGAATCACCATTATAACATCGCCAAGGAAAGCTCGAGGAGTTGGGCGTCAAAATCATTTCCCATCACTTCTTCATGAGAAACGTGGAGACTATCTGTATGCGGTAAAAAATAGAAGACTTGATTGTTTCTACCAAGACAGTTTGGGAAGCCTCCCTCGAGACCCCGAGGGTAGTAAGCTGTGATCGAGTTCTCGATCTCTGGACTCATCAAGGTCTGAATCAAAAGAAGCGGGGTTCGAGGTTAGGGATAACGGAAGATGACTCCAAAGCACATAGCTACACCCGACAAGGTCGATCTATCTGTAACCTACTGAAATGATGCACGATAGGTCGTCCCATCTTTCTACTTTTGTAAACAATATATGCATATTTTATTGATTCCCCTCGCCTATATAAAATGGACTCGCCCCATCTTGTAAAGGACGGATGTTGCTCCACTTCTCCAATAAGCAATAATATCTCTCTCAACCTCTTTCTTCTAAAGATAATTGTGTTTTTCGACCCCGAGGTTGCCCTAGCATCTTATTTTTCTTTATTCGTTGTTTATAATTTAGCTAAATATTGACGGTATAAAGTCTTGTACGCACATAATTATCTGTTATCCTCTTCCCGATTATCCTCGATATGGTTATCTTTGATAGGCTCGAGGTAGGCTCAAATCCTGGCCCGGAGGTATCTACTGGCTTGTCCTAAGCTCGTGAACATCCCTTACTAGTTCAATTATCATTTTGGTTAGCTTGATCTTTATTATTTTACTCCACATTTAACATTAATCACCCTTCAAACTAGCTTATGAATAGATCACGTATTTTTAGAATCTCATTTACAAATTTAATTATTGTTACTATTTTCACGTTAAACAATACTTCCTACTGATGCAGAGAGGGTGCAGAGGTTTGTTGTAGGGTTGCATTCTTGCATCAGGGCCAACATGGCCCGAGAGGTGGAGATGGGGACTCCTTGTCAGTTAGTAGTGGAAATTGCTCGGAGGATTGAGGGCTACATTCTGAGGGGTAGGGAGCAGATGCAGTAAGATAAGAGAGCTAAATTCTCCGGAGAGTTCTGAGGTGCCCCAGCTAGGGGCAGGGGACAGCCCAGCAGGCCCCCATACTCAACACCACTACCTACTCGGGGTGCTCCGGCGTGCCCCTATTTCAGCGCCATACCAGAGAGTTTTTACCGTCCACCAGCTATTCAGGGTTCCTCTGGTGGGTATTCAGGTCCTTAAGGTTCTTCTGATTCTTATTTCAGTGCTATGACGGAGAGTTCATATCATCCACCAGCTATTCAGGCTTTATCTAGTGGGTCTACAAGCTATTAGCGTAGGTCATCAAGGCAGCAGGTCACCACACTGCGGGGTTGTTTCGAGTGCAAAGACCTTAGTCATGTGAGCAGATACTACCCCACGCTTTGGGGCAAGGCAGTACAACAGGGTTAGCAGCCTATGATTTTAGCATCGGCTACCCAGCCACCTAGAGGTGGGGGGTAGCCTAGTAGGGGCCGTCCTAGAGGTGGAGGCCAGGCAGGGATAGTTCAGCCAGCTACTGCTCAATCAGGTGGAGGTCATCCAGCTGGTGCTCCAGCCAGATTCTATGCCCTTCCCGCTAGGCCAAATGCATTGGCCTCAGATGTCATCATCATAAGTATTATTTTTGTCTGCGGTAGAGATGCTTTGATATTATTTGATCTAGGGTCTACCTATTCGTATGAGTCATCTCTGTTTGCTTGCTTTCTAGTTATTGCTCCTGAGCCCTTGGGCGCTCCTCTTCATGTGTCGACTTTTGTGGGCGATTTTGTTGTTGTGGATTGAATTTACCAGTCCTGTATGGTAACATTTTATGGTTTTGAGACTAGATGAGATCTTTTGTTGCTTGATATGATCGACTTTGAGATTATCCTGGGCATGGATTGGTTATCTCCATATCACTTCGTCCTAGATTGCCATGCCAAGACTGTTACTTTAGCGATGCCAGGGTTGTCAGGGTTGGAGTGGAAGGTTTCCACAGTTGATACATCTAGCTGATTTATCTCTTTCCTGAAGGCTCAGGAAATGATCGACAAGGGGTGTTTGGCATATTTGGCTTATGTTAGGGATACCACTGTAGAGTCTCCGACGATTGATTCAGTTCCAGTAGTTCGAGAGTTCACCGATGTGTTTCCTTCTAATCTTCCTAGCATGCCACCGGATCGTGATATTAATTTCTGTATTGATTTTTGTCCAGGCACCCAGCCTATATCTATCCCACCATACCTCTTGGCTCCAAAAGAGTTGAAGGAGTTGAAGAAGAAGCTTGAGGAGTTGTTAGCAAAGGGGTTTGTTAGGCCCAATTTTTCACCTTGGTCCGCACCATTGTTATTTGTGAAGAAGAATGATGGGACTATGCGTATATGCACTGACTACCGCCAATTGAACAAGGCTACCATCAAGAATAAGTACCTGTTACCGCATATTGATGATTTGTTCAACCAGTTGTAGGGTTCTAGGGTGTTCTCTAAGATAGACTTGAGGTCGGGGTACCATTAGTTGAAGATTTGGGACTCGGATGTTTCGAAGACCGCATTTCGGACAAGGTATTGCCATTATGAGTTTCAGGTGATATCATTTGGCTTGACTAATGCCCCAACAGTATTTATGGACTTGATGAACAAAATGTTCAGGCCTTATATTGATTTTGATTCCTTTGTCATCGTCTTCATTGATGGCATCTTGATATACTCCCGTAGCCTAGGGGAGCACGAACATCATTTGAGGGTAGTGCTTCAGACCTTGTGAGAGAGCAGAAGTTATATGCTAAGTTCTCCAAGTGTGAGTTCCAACTAGAGTTAGTGGCATTCTTGTGGCATATTGTGTCAGGAGAGGGTATTAAGGTGGACCCCAAGAAGATTGAGGCAGTTCAGAGTTGGCCACTTCCTACTTTAGTGACCGAGATCAGGAGCTTCCTGGGTTTAGCAGGCCGTTACAGGCGATTCATGCAGGGCTTTTCATCTATTGCATCACCTTTTACTAGATTGACCTAGAAGGGTGCTCCTTTCCATTGGTCCGATGATTGTAAGGCAAGCTTTTAAAATCTCAAGGCAGCCTTGACTACAACACCAGTTTTTGTGTTGCCTTCCGATTCAGGGATATATACGGTATATTTTGATGCTTCACGCATTGTATTGGGGTGTGTATTGATGTAGGAAGGGCGAGTTATTTCCTATGCTTCACACCAGCTAAAGATTCATGAGAAGAATTATCTTGTGCATTATTTAGAGTTGGCCGTGATTGTTCATGCTCTCAAGATATGGAGGCATTATCTGTATGGGGTGTCAGATAAGGTTTATACTCATCATCGCAACTTACAACATTTGTTCAAGCTGAGGGATCTCAATTTGAGGCAGCGTAGGTGGCTTGAGTTACTGAAGAATGATGACATCACCATTCTTTATCATCCGAGCAAGACAAATGTGGTCGCGGATGCCTTAAGCAGGAAGGCAGAGAGTATGGGCAGCTTGGCATTCATTCCAGTAGGGGAGAGGCCACTAGCTTTGGACATTCAGTCCTTGGCTAAGAGACTTGTGATGGTGGATATTTCAGAGCCCAACTGAGTCCTTGCGTATGTTGTTGCTCAGTCTTCGTTATTGGGACAGATCAAGGCCCGACAGTTTGATGATCCCCACTTGGCGGTTCTTAGAGAGATAGTGTTGCAGGGTAGTACGAAAGAGGTCTCTATTATTAAGTATGGTTTTCTACGACTCCAGGGTCGTTTATGTGTTCTGATATTGATGGTCTGAGAGAGAGGATCCTGGAAGAGGCTCACAGTTTGCGGTATTCCATTTATTAGGGTGCTACGAAGATGTATCATGACTTAAGGCAACATTATTGGTGGCGAAGGATGAAGAAAGACATGGTGGAGTGTGTGTCTAGGTGTTTCAATTGCCAGCAGGTCAAGTACGAGCTCCAGAGGCCGGGTGGCCTACTTCAGCAGATACCTATACCAGAGTGGAAGTGGGAGCGCCTTACTATAGATTTCGTAGTTGGGTTGCCTCGGACGTTGCAGAAGTTTGATGCAGTGTGGCTCCTTGTGGATAGGTTGACCAAGTTGGCACACTTCATACCAATTGTGACTACTTACACTTCAGAGATTGGCTCAGATTTACATTCGGTAGATAGTCCGGTTGCACGGTGTGCATATTTCCATCATATCAGATAGAGGCACTCAGTTCACTTCTCATTTATGGAGAGCTGTTCAGGGTAAGTTTGGGACCTGCATGGATCTTAGCACAACATTTCATCCACAGACTGACATGCAGTCAGACCGGACAGTTCATATCTTGGACGACATGCTTAGAGCATGTGTGATTGACTTTGGAGGATAGTGGGATCAGTTCTTGCCTTGTGCAGAGTTTGCTTACAACAACAGCTATCAGTCTAGCATCAAGATGGCTGCATTTGAGGCCTTGTATGGGCGGCGATGTCGTTCTCTTATCAGGTGGTTTGAGCATGGTGAGGCTAAGTTATATGGCACGGACTTGGTGAAATATGCCTTGCATAAGGTAAAGATGATTCAGGAAATGATTTGCACAGCTCGGTCCAGATAGAAGAGTTATGTGGATCAGAAGGCGTGTGATGTATCACTCATGGTTGGTGAGAAGGTCCTTTTGAAAGTCTCACCAATTAAGGGAATTATGAGGTTTGGGAATAAGGGCAAGTTGAGCCCGAATTCATTGGCCCATTGAGGTGTTGAGGCGAGTTGGGAGGTTTCCTACGAGCTTGCTCTACCCTAGCTTATCGGGAGTTCATCCGATTTTCCATGTGTCCATGCTCTGGAGGTATCATGCCGACTTGTCCCACGTATTGGATTTCAATACTATTCAGCTGGATGGGAGTTTGGGTTATGAGCATGAGCCAGTTTCCATTGTTCATAGGCAGGATCGCCAGTTAAGATCCAAGAGGATTTCAGCGGTGAAGGTCTAGTGGAGGGGCCAACCAGTCGAGGAGGCAACCTGGGAGTCCGAGGAGGACATACGAAGCAGATATCCACACTTATTCGGCATCTCAGGTACCTTTCAATGTCCGTTCGAGGACGAATGTTTGTTTAAGAGGTGGAATGTAACGGCCCGATCGATTGTTTTTCTTTTTAGAACCCCGTTCCCCAAAATAAAACTTTTCGCGCTTGTTTTAACTGATTTACGACCTGCAGGGTTAGTTGGTTCGGGTTTTGAAAGAATTTGGTTTGAAATAGGCTCACTGATTGCTTAAGATTTTCTTACAAGTCTAACTTTGACTTTGGTCAACATTTTTAACAAACAGACCTGGATTTGTGTTTTAATAGTCTCGGAGAGTCTATAGAAAAATATAGGACCCGAGCGTATGCCCAGAATTGAATTCTGAGGTCCCTAGCCTGAGTAATGAATTTTTATTAGAAATTGTTAAACTGAAATTCTAAGAATTTAAAGAAACTAAATAATGATTGATCACATTGGTATGGGACTCGTATATTAGTTCCGAAATCCGGTACAAATCCAATATAATATTTAAGACTTGCTCGTAAAATTTGGTATCAATCCAAGTATTTTAAGTGCATTTCGGCTCGTTAGAGGTGAATTAAGAACTTGAATTTCATAAATTTGATTCAATTGGTTTTAGGGGATGATTCTTGGATTTAGAGTTATTTCGGGTGTTTTAAAGGTTCGAGCTGGTCCATTTCATGATTTCAGACTTATCGGTATATTCGGGCGTGGCTAGAGGGCCTCGAGTGTCAATCGGACAGCCTCCAGTGGATTTGGAAAAATTGGAGAAGTGCTTAAGCTTCAGCTGCTGTCATAACCGCACCTGCGGTTGGTCAGCCGCAGGAGCGGTCGTCCACTCACAGATGCGGCCCAGGGCTGGTCAGACCAATTTCGTAGATACAACCTTCTTTTCGCAGAAGCGGGATCGCAGATGCGGCCCCCTGACCGCAGATGCGGAAATCGCTGAAGCAGTGAGCTTCATTTAATATGGGTTTTAAGTTATTTTTGCCATTTTTCACTCCTCCATTGGGCAATTTTGGAGCTTTTTAGAGAAGCCTACCACTTAGCATCTTGAGGTAAGTTTATTCTACCTATTCCTAGTTCAATACTTGTGTCTTAGGTAGATTAACACACTAAGATTAAGGTAAAATCATGGGATTAGATCAAAACCTAGGGTTTTGGTAAAACTTAGATTTCTCTACGAAATTGGTTAAGAAATGAAGTAGAAATCATATATTATTGATTCTTAGATTACAAAGAACATCTTCCTTCAAACAATTTCGGAATTCGAGCACATGGGCCCGGGGTCAGATTTTAGAAACTCGTGTTATTAGTTGGAATGTGATCTTGTGAGCTTGTATTGACTAGTTCTTATCCCATTTAACTAGTTTTGGATCATTCGGATCCAAATTGAGAGTTCGAGCTCGTTCTTGATATTGGAATTGCACTTTGGAGCGAGGTGAGTCTCCTTTCTAACCTTGTTAGAGGGAATTGTCCCCATAGGAGCAATAATTGTATAATTTGCCACTAAATACGGGGACTACGTACGCATTAGGTGACGAGAGTCCGTGCGTAGCTACTATCATGCTAAATATCCAGATAGTGTAGGACCCGTATCATATTTGTAAATATTATATGTCTTCCTGCTAATGTGATCATTTAGGATATGCTAGAGAATTGGAAATGAACATATGTATTTTTGAGCACTTGTATGAGTTGATTTGAATATAAATGCACCTTCTTGTGTTTTTCTGTTGATAATTGATAGAAATAGATGCATCTATGGTTCGCGCCATTTGACCCTCTGGCAATGCACAGTTTCTTTTCTATTGGATCAGGTCGTCGACCTCGGCATAATGTGTGCATGATATTTATGCAAATTAACTATTGATGACTTTTGTGATGAATGGTTGAAATGTAAATGATTAACTGTGAAATTAAAATGATATGACTTAGAAATCCTTATTTCAACTGTAATCTAATTGTGACAATCATTCCTGGCATAACTTCATATTATATTAATTGACCCTAGTAGGTGTCAAGCCGACCTCTCGTCTCTACTTATTTGAAATTAGACGAGATACGTAATGGGTACATATTGCTTATGTACTCATACTATGCTTCTGTACTTAATTGTAAAGGCTCTGAGGTACGTACATCTGGCTATCAGACCGGTGAACGTCCCTAATTTTAGTCTGAGACTTCCACGGTTAGCTGCTTTCCTTTCCTGTGCCGACCAACAGCTTGATGGAGTTTCTCCTACTTTTGACTATTTATTATGTTTCAGACAGTAGGGTACTTTTATTATTTCTGTATATTCTACTAGTTGCCCACAGCTTGTGATACCAGGTCTTGGCACACACATTAGTAGACAGTTCTTTTAGGTTGTATAACTGTTATTGAATATTGCTTATTATCACTTGTTTTAATTTTAAATTTCGAAAAGCGTGTTAACTGATTTGGTAAGTAAAATAAGAATTCACTAATATTTCCGCGTTGACTTACCTGACAACGATGTTTGGCGTCATCATGACCTGAGGTGAAAATTGGGTCATGATAATGTAAGGCATGGAAATTAGTACGTGAAAGGCATAGATGAAACATGGAATATAGAAACACGTCTTTAAATCTGAATAACTTTATAAATTCTAAAACGTTTATAATGTCATGCTTGTGCGTATAAATTTCGTGCGATGCATAGGTATGGGTGTACATAATATCATCAACCCACTGAAGGCATTCCATCATATCGTCTCGGCCACAGTGGACAACCTCATCAATATATACTAGCTGATCTGGTGGTGGTGCATATATAACGCTGTAACCTTTTTCCATATCCAATATACATATATACGCGTATATAACGCCATCTGGTCATGAGTCAATGCACATGTATAAATGAGTGAAATGCATAAAAAATAGTAATAATCTCAATATTCCTTCCGAATAAACTTTTTCAACTACGTATTATTCTGAGATCCATGAGCAGAAGATAGTAATAATTCACATGGGGAATCAAAAATATAAAAACTCCTAATATTTCTATGAATAGAGTAATTTATAAAAACTATGCGTTTGCTCGTTTATTTGTTATAATTTGGACCATGCCAAAAGAAAGAAAGAAGGAAGGACCTTAATATACCTGTTCCTTGAATTATTCGAATTAATTCAAATGAGATGAAGCTTCTGCTTCAGGGACATGTGTTGAACGAGATTTCTACCTGAATCTCTTGAGATTTTAATTGAAATGTTGGCTAAAGATTTGGATGGATTGATGAACGAAAATGATTATGCTTTTCTCACGTTTTTGGCTTTAAGACAGAATGCAAAAGTTTGTTTTCACGTTTTTGGTTCAAGACAGAATGCAAATGTTTGTTTGATCTTGAATGAAGTGCTTATCCATTTCTAAATGCTCACAAGGGTCTTCATTAGATAAGAATTGTAAATTAGTCTTTTAAACATTGTATGACACATGTAAAGGTGACTAATGAATCACCTTAAACCAAAAAAGGGTGCTGCCACATTCCTTTTGGTGTGATTTTATTAATTTTTATCCACTTATTAGTTAACCGGGTGATATCCCGCTATCCGATAATTAATCAATTACCCGCATAATTTAAAAATTATTCTAAATTACTTAAAATTTTATTTATTTAAAATACTTCACATATACTTTATATATTATACTACCACGGTCATATGGTACCTTACATGGTACTAATTCATAATTATCGGGTATTATCGCTCGACTCGTATTTTATTTCAAATTGATCACTTTCAACGAAACTCGTTTTCTTTACTCCATGTACCACTTAATCCTCCATAACACTTATTTATCGCTTGCTATAAATAGCATAAATACGTTAACGTCAAGATGATCTCATCCCTGAGTCTACGTCAATTAACCGAAGACGAAATTTTTAGCGTACAAAAACGTGAGATGTAACACATTTTTTCCTCCTAGGATAAAAAGTCCTAATCTGATGGATTTTTCTCCTAATAAAAATCTTAGTATGATAAATTTTTCTCCTAAGATAGGAAACCTAGTCTGATGAATTTTCTCCTAGGATAGGAATCTTAGTTCGATGAATATTTCTCCTAGATAACAAAAAAAGGACCTACTCTGATGAATTTTCTCCTAGGATAGAAATTTCAGTCTGATGAATCTTTCTCCGAAGATAGAAAACCTAATCTGATGAACTTTCTCCTAGGATTAAAATCTTAGTCTAATGAATCTTTCTCCTAAGATAGAAAACCTAGTCTGATGAACTTTCTCCTATAATCGAAGTCTTATTCTAACGAATATTTCTCTTAGGATAATAAAAGGAATACCTAGTATGATGAATTTTCTCCTAGGATTTGAATCTTAGTCTGACGAAATGTTCTCCTAAGATAATAAAAAGGGACCTAGTCGGATAAACTTTCTCCTAGGATAAGAAATCTTAGTCTGGTGAATCTTTCTCCTAAGATAGAAGACCTAGTCTGATGAACTTTCTCCTAGGATAGAAATCTTAGTCTCGTAATTTTTTCTCCTAAGATAAGAGCCCTAGTCTGATGAATTTTCTTCTAGGACAAGAAATCTTAGTCTGATGAATCTTTCTCCTAAGATAGAAAACCTAGTCTGATGAACCTTCTCCTAGGATCGTGTCTTAGTCTGATAAATTTTTCTCCGAAGATATAAAAGCCTAGTCTGATGAATTTTCTCCTAGGAAATATAAATAAGAAAAGAGGATGTCTCGATTAAAAAAAATCATTTGTTCATGCCTTTGAAAAAAAGTGTTGGGGCAATTTGTTTAAAAAAATGATTTCCTCAAAAGAAAAAAATGATGATTGTTTCTAAAAAAAAATATTTCTCGATTCATTTTAGCATAGGTACACAATTCAGTAGTCTCACTTTTCCAACATAAGGTCTAACTCCCTAGCTGATGCAAGCTTAACTTGGTAATCTTTTTCAACATAGGGCCCCACTCCCTAGTTGATGCCAATATAACCTGGTATCTTCCAACCTAGGGTCCCACTCCTTAGTTGATATCAGCATAACCTGGTAATCTTTCAACTTAGGGCCTCCTATCCCCAGTTGATTTCATTTTAGATATAGGCTCTCCATTTCGTAATATCTTTTTCTCAAGGATACATAATCCTGACTTTTATTGCTTTCGCTAAAGAAGTAGTTTAGAATTTTGTTACAATAACTCACAAAATTTTTCTAGTGAAAAATGGGGCAGGAAAATTTCGTCTGTTTATTTTAGTGTTTGAGCAGGTTTTACCTCGAGGCATAGGGTTCGATACGACCAAAAGAAGTGTTCTCAATCTATAATAAATGAAAAAAAAAGAAACGAAAAAGAAGTGAACACAAAGTACAGAAGCAGAGAACAACTGTGGAATTGCTCAATACGTGATTGAAGTCACGAGCTTTGCATGTCCCGCCTTGATCCGAGAAGTTGAAAAAGGAATGAACCAGCACCTGCAGTTAACAAGCGTCAAGATTCACATCAGAGTCCGTATGAAGAATCAACCAAGACTCAATATCAAGCTGTCACGACCCAATTTCCAAACCCGGTCGTGATGGCGCCTCTCATGAAAACAAGGCCTAACCCAAATCATCTATTTAACAGTCATTAAACATAATGAATAGAAAATACCACTTAATGGCATTAAAAACTATCAATTATAACCCAACACAACCCGACCAGGGCGTCACAAGTCACGAGCATCAAAAGAAGACTGAACACCACTACATGGCCATTAGTATATATAAGATAAAATCAGGAGTTCAAAAGATGAAGTCCGGTGCCGCGAACGATGGCTGTCACCTTGCTCTGCTACAATAGTAATACCTTCAATCAACAAATAACCCGCTATCGGGTGAACGATACGTGCAACTGCACGCGAGGTGCAGGGAGTAAAGTGAGTACTCCAACTCAGTGAGTAATAAAAGTAAATAACAACTGAGCAGTAAGAAATCACGTAAAGAAACCAACATGATGTATAGAAATCGGATACAATTTTCTAAGAAAGATAGTGAAATATGTGATATCTTTAGAAATGTCTGGGCTCAGTTCAAATCCCTTTTGAAAACGGTCTTTTCAATAATTACAAAAATGATTTCAAACAGTTAGTGCTGATAGGCGTAGAAAATCCGCCCCTCCGGCATAAATACTACAGTATAACAGGTAAGGAGGCAAATAAGTATGCAAGATGAGCACATAAAAGTTAGACCCTCGGGCACAACTCAAATAAGTATCAGCCCCTCGGGCACAGTGTCACATCACTCAGATCAGTATCATCCCTCAGTATTAGTCACACAGTACAACATCAGCCCCTCGGGCTCACTCTCACTCAGATGGGTACCCGCGCTCACTGTGGGTGTGCAGACTCCGGAGTGGCTCCTACAGCCCAAGCGCTATCAATAAGGCCTGAAAGCCTGAACAATATCAATGCGAGTCCTGAAAGCCTGCTCATAATACACCCGAGGCCTAAAAACCTCCTCACCAATCACTCGAGGCCTGAAAGCCTCCTCACCAATCACTCGAGGCCTGAAAGCCTCCTCACATCACTCATCAGATCCTCAATCATGGCCCTCGGCCTCAATTAGTCCAAAATAGTCATAAGCCCCTCGGGCATCATTAAAATAAAAATGCTCAGCTCAAACAATAGTTCAAATATCAGTTAAAACGCAAGGTTGAGTAAAAATATAGTTGAGTTCATGAAACATTGTAATTCAAATGGACTGAGTTTAAATAATATTTCAAATAGTAAGGAAAACAATGATGATAGTTCACAAGAAGTTCAAACAGTCGGCAATAAGCCCCAAATATGGCAATAAGCCCAATTCATAGTGAAAAACAACACGTCATAGTCAAATATGCGGTAAAATCAACAACCAGGGCGGACCAAGTCTCAATCCCTAACGGTGCTCTACCCCGCGCTCCCTATCCGGCGTGCAAGTCACCTCAATATAGCACTACGGTGTGCAAATCCGGGGTTTCAAACCCTCAGGATATCATGTACAATCATTAATCACCTCGAACCGGTGAAATTCCTCACTCGCGATGCCTTTGCTCCTCAAATTGGCCTCCACGCGCGTCGAATCTAACCAAAATCAGAGTGAATACGTTACAATATGCTAGGGAACAATACCCAATTGAAAACAATCGAAATATAGCAAAAGTTTCGAAACTAGCAAAACCCGAGCCCCATACTTCTCGAAATCCAGAAAATTTTACATCAATACGATCTTTATCTCGCCACGAGTTCATACATATCAAATACACAAGAATCAGAGTCCATTTGACCCCTCAAATCATTAATTCAAACTCTCTTAAGTTTCAAGCCCTAACCTCCATTTTTAACCATTAATTCCTTGAATTTTAGTGTTTAATCCATGATTTTACACTATATAAACATAATCCGAGTCCAATAGTTCATACCTGATGAAACCCCTTCGAATTCTCTCCAAAATCGACCAAGAATCGCCTAAGCCGAAGTCCAAAATATTTTCCTTCTCTTTCAAATTCGTGAAACACTGTTCACTTAAACCCAGGTCGATTTTCGCTTCTGCGGTTAATTTACCGCACCTGCAGTCATCGCATATGCGCCCACTTGACCGCTTCTGCGGTCTAACTTAACTCACCAGGGACCGCTTCTGCGGTAGCCACTTATGCGGACCCACGTCCGCTTCTGCGGACCCACATCCGCTTCTGCGGAACACACAGGTCCTTCAAGGACCGCTTTTGCGACCACCTAGCCGCATTTGTGGAACCGCTTATGCGGCCCCTTTTTCCGCAGATGCGGAAAAAACAGAACCAGCAAACCTCTTCCAAGCAACAAACTCCAAATTCACCGTTTAACCAACCGAAATTACCCCGAGGCCCCCGGGACCTCAACCAAAAGCCCAGTATGATCTATTACCTTATTCAAACTTGCTCGAATGATCAAATCACTATAGTTAACATCAAAATCATCAAATTTCACCAAATCAAAGCCTAGGTTCTTCATGAACTTCCGAAATGCACTTTCGATCAAATCCCGACCAAACGATGTCCGAATGACCTGAAAATTTGCACACATATCCAAAATCACCCGACGAAGCTACTGCAACTCTCGGAACTCCATTCCGACCCTCGGATCAAAATCTCACCTATCAACCGGAATTCGCCAAAATTCTAACTTCGCCAATTCAAGCCTAATTCTACACCGGACTTCCAAAATCAATTCCGATCGCACTCCTAAGTCACAAATCATCCCCCGAAACTCACTGAATCACCGGAAATCACATCCGAACCTTCTAACTCATAAGTCAACGTCCGGTTGACTTTTCCAACTTAACCCTTCCTTAAAGAGACTAAGTGTCTCAATTCTTATCAAAACCAATCCAGTTCAACTCTAACACACCAAATACTGATAATGAAAAATGAAGAAGCATAAAATGGGGAAAACGGAGCAGTAACACATGAGACGACGGGTCGGATCGTCACACAAGCTTCAGAAGACTTATAGATATAAATCTTGTAACTTGTAGCTGGTAGGCTTAGTTAGTCTTTTCAATTTTGATATTGATGTAATAACGGGACCGCAGACCGGAACCTCGATGGAACGACACCTCAATAGGCTCTCCACCTCGGTATACTCCATCATTGTTCCTACTACTGAACTAGGGCTCGGCCACATTCTACTTATTCAATAAGCCTGATTCCTTTATAGCCAAAGATATGTAGGCAACTCAGATACTAGGGCTCGGTCAGATTCTCCTTTCTCTTAGTTTTTGGTCTCCCTAAATAAGGGTCGAGTCAAAAAACTTGTCTCGTCATTTTTTACCTGAAAACTCTTCGCGTTTCTAGTCAAAGAGGGGCAGCTGTAGACATGTAATTTTTTATCCTCCCCAAGATTTTATACATTTTAGTGTAAAATATTTAGTTTATGTTTAGTATCGCTATTCTAAGTAGTGTTGACTCTTTTACTTTATTTTATCACAAAAATAAAATTACAAAAATATTTTTTTCGTTTATTTAGCTAATTAATATTTTATCTAGTTACTTTTAATTTATCTACCTTACGTAAAATTCAAAATATAAAAAAAATAGTTCCACTTTATTTTCAGTAATATTATTTTAATTATACAATAATTTTTCCATTTTTTATCTTTTAGTATGATATTTTAAAAATACCAAAAATATGTTTGTTTTAACGATTAATTTTATTGTAATAGTTATTTTACTTAAGTATGATTAATTAGTAAATGTTATACTCCCTCCGTTTCAATTTATGTGAATCTATTTTCTTTTTAGTCCGTGCCAAAAAGAATGATTTCTTTCCCTATTTGGAAACAATTTGCTTTTATGCAATGATTTATAGTCACAAAAAATATATGTGCTTCATTTTATACCACAAGTTCAAAAGTCTTCTCTCTTTTCTTAAACCCTGTACCCAGTCAAATGGGTTCACATAAATTGAAACGGATGGAGTAGTATTTTTAGTCTTATTTTAGAAGAAAGAGTATGAAATTTGAGCCTAATTTTATTTGATTTTAATTGAAGAGGTCCAAAGAGATGGTCCAATTTTAAAAGCCTAAATCCTAAGAACCACTTTCCCTTATTCTTATACACCCTAACACACACTTAAGAAAGCTAGACCTAGCTAAGACAAAATCCCTACAAAAAGAGGAGAGCCGCAGAACAAAAAAAAGGGACCCCAACTCCTTCTTCCCACCCTCACAAAACCAAAATCACTGTCATCTTCGAGAGCACTTTCTCCAAGCGGTACCTGTAGTACCTGACCTAGAAGTATCTCAAAAAGAACAATGTCTGTGATTGGCTCAGAGTTATTTCCGCAAACAAGGATCAATGTCTATGAGCAGAGGTACTTCAACATTGCTGAGAATGAGGTTGAGGAGGAAGATTGAGGAGCTGGAATTTTAATTGAATCTTTAGTTTGTAGTTTCTTCTTATCTGATAGTGTTGGCTGCGTGAGACATTATTTACAATTTTGTCAGTGAAATCATTTATTTGCAATTTTGCCCAGTTGAATGGAGAAAACGAGATTAATCATCTTGTAGTTTTCATTTCTTATATATTGTGGTGTTTTAGGAGTGAACAATGATCTATCTTGCAAAGCACGTGGTTGATGGACCAAAACGTAGAAGAACCTAGGGCAGCCGCAATTCCTAACAAAAAGAAAAAACGGTAGCAAAAAGAAGCCAAGCTCCTCTTCCTTGTCTGATAAATGATGACCGAATAATTCTTGATAAAACAGTCGCTGATCAAGTCTCTATGTGGAAGAAAACCAAAGGTCTGGGTGATAAAGTGGTGATTGATCATTCGTGAATCGTGCTCTAGGGAGACGTGCAATTACTATCAAATAGGAGATTGTATATGTTTGTGAGAAAACTAGACACGTCCATGTTTGTGATGACACGTGTAGGGAAGTTGTACCTGATCCTACGAATGGTCTTCTGGTGTGTACCATTTCAGGCCACTGTTTTGAAAGGATGTTGTCACCTTCCGAAATGGAACAATATGGGATATTTGGTTATAGTTTAAACCATTGTTGGTTCTAGACTATGGATATTTTCGGATAGCACATAAGGTTCTAGTTTATCGTTTGATTGAGGTTGATATGGGTTTCGAGCTTTCCGGTGTCGATTTGAAGTTTCGATTTACAATTTCGGCATTTCAATCCAATGATTGCTGCTTTGTTTAGTCCGATTGATTTGCACTTTTCAGCTTTATTCATTAATAAAAGATCAATTTCTCAATTTTCATTCTCATTTTATTTCGTTATGATAGCTTGGTGCGCGTGTTAGTTGATTTGTGATTCTACGTTGTTTGAGTAGCATGTCTTAGTTTTCGTTTAAATTATTTTAATTAGTTTTTATTTCGATTGTGATGTATCTCGTCTAGTCTTGGTTCCTGAATAAATATTTTTAAGAGCTCGTTTGGCTTAGCTGATATAGAGTAGCTAATACGCATTAGGTGCTGAAAAACAC
The DNA here is from genome assembly GCA_026770625.1 of Nicotiana glauca. Lineage (NCBI taxonomy): Eukaryota > Viridiplantae > Streptophyta > Magnoliopsida > Solanales > Solanaceae > Nicotiana > Nicotiana glauca. The sequence continues at coordinate 34,002 of MU671211.1, read as the reverse complement.
TTTTAAGTGCTGAAGCTGATTTAAAAAATTAGCAGTTACGTGTTTGGATAAAAGTGCTAAAATTAATAATAAGCAGCCGGAGAACTGGGTATACGAAGAGTTTTGTTTAAAAAAGAAATATTTTAGGGATAGAATAGTAAATATTTTGGTCAAACCTAAAGTGCTTATAAGCTGAAATTTGATGAGTTGGGGGAGACCAACTTATGACTTTTGGCTTATAAGCACTTTTAATTTTACCAAATGCGTAGATAAGCCAAAAAGTACTTATAAGCCTGTTCGACCAGCTTATAAGCTTAGCTAAACACCCTCTAATTGGGTAGATGAAAAAATTAGAGTTGTTTCTTTCTTGGCAAGGAATAAGAATGTGCCATAAGGTGGGTCTTGAACCACAAGGAATCTAGCAAAATAATAGATCATGTTAACTAGCCTATTTGCTCCCTAATAATATCTTATCCATAAATTTGGCATCATAAAAATCTCAAAGTAGCTTAAGAATAATACATGAACATCGTAGTTTGCTTTAGGCGCATAATTAAATCATCACGACTATAGGTACGGTTCCCGTGGCATGGTCATGATACACAATCCAGATTTGGGTGTGCATTTCATGTGACCCGATCACAACTAACAAAATAAACGTATTGTAAATTGTGGGTGCATTTCATGTGACACGATTCGCAATGTGTAAAAAAATAGACGAGCACGTGCCTTTGTGACTCGTTCAAATAAATTTCATAAATCCGAAAAGTGGTTAAATAATTAATTAAAAGCGGTAAAAGGAATAAAATGCACAATAGGTTCTAAACATGTAATTAATCATATAATTAGGCCAATTAATAATAGGTTAGGGACCGGGCTAAAACCACGAAACCTGAAAATGCGTAACACCTTCTCCCGGGTTAACAGAATTCCTTACTTGGTCTTCTGGTTTTCGCGGACTTTAAATAGAGTCAAATTTTCTTAACTCAGGATTTTAAACTGGTGACTTGGGACACCATAAATTATCCCAAGTGACGACTCTGAATTTGAATATAAATAATCTCATTTCGGTTATTGTCACTTTAATTGAAAAAAATCCCCTATATCCTTTCGGGTAGAAAAAGAAGGTGTAACACTAATAATTTGGTTGCTCTGCCTTAACTAGAACTCTTGTTGTCGATCTTGATATCCCTCTTGAAGGGGTAATATACATGTGTTCATGCAAGAAAATATATTGTAGTAAATATAGTCCAATATTTAGGTTTTTGTCCTTGTGCTTTATTGATTACGTTTTCAAAAAATAAACATACTAAAAATTATTTTCACACAAATTTAAAAGTATATTCTTTAGTTTCGGAAGAAGAACGTCACGACCCAAAATCCACTAAGGGTTGTGGTGGCGCCGGACACCTCTGTCAGGCAAGCAACCAGAATTATCAATTAAATCCTCTTTTAATACTTTTGAAAATCTAAGGTTTTTCCTTCCATTTTTCATAAATAAAAGATCACTACTTGAATTCAAATTTAAATAATAACAATTAATACAATTCTTCGAAATTCATCCTAGAAACTCGGTGTCACAAGTACATGAGCAACTATCGATAAGGAAAATAAAATACAACATCTGTCCGAAATACAGTGGACAGGGAATAACTAATAAAAATGCTGAAAGGAACTACACTAGTTGCGAGTCGTCTCGAACAACGCAGCTCACCTAGTCCCAGAGTCATCCATGCTGCTACGCCCAGTAAGCTGCTAGAGGTAAATATGCCTGTGCAATAAAATGCACAGAAGTGTAGTATGAGCGTAATCAACGTGTACTCAGTAAGTATTCCGCCTAATCTCGAAGGAGTAGAGACGAGATGGACAACTCTGACACTCACTAGAGGTCAATTAATAATATTCTAGAAATGCGAGAAAAATTATGGATTTATAAAGTAGTTCAAATTCGCGAAGTCAGAAAATAGGTAAACACCTTCAACAATTAAGCAAGGGCTTCCAAGGTTTATTATTTATTATCTTATCAATTTATATCAAGCCAAGAAGGGCCAAATCCACATTTACTATTCTCAAGCGACAAATAACATACGCAAATCACAGCAAGGCGACGACGCAATCCAACAGGAATGTAAACTGTGCACTGCTGAGGGTCGAGCGGCCCGAACCAATAGATGCATCTATTTAAATTTGCCAAGGCATTCCGCCCGTTCCATAAATAAACACATACCCTGCTCGCAAATCACGCATGTGACGCAGGTACACATAAAATACATGCTCAAATAGCCAGTTAAGAATTTATCGGGGATCTTTGTCCAATTAAGGAAATTTCACTGTTTAACAATTCAGGAAATGATGTTTAATCTCTTTTTTTAAATTCATTTACTAATCAAAGGTGATTTAAACAATTCAAGTTATCAATGGGTTCATAATTAATCCCAATATAACATGCTGATGGGTCCTAACTACCCGGACAATAGCATAATAGTAGCTACGCACGGACTCTCGTCACCCCGTGAGTACGTAGCCCCCACATATAGGAGCACATAGTCAATTATTTTACCTATGGGGTAAATTCCTCCTCACAAGATTAGAAACAAGACTCATCTCGCTCCGAAGATCCATAATCGGCATTCTACATTCTTCTGAAGGCTCGAACCAACACCCAAAGCTCCGAAACTAGCCACCGGTTACGCAAATCCATTAATATATGCTCAATTATTCATTACAATCTAATTTATTGCAATTCCCAACTCCGAAGGAAAAGTTGACCAAAACGCCCTCGGGCCCACGTGCCTGGAATCCGAAATTTTTTGAAGATAAAGATTACCCATGGCCTTAGGAACTCAAATATGTAATTTTTACTAAATTCCATACTCAACATCGTGGTCAAATTCGAAGAAATATAAATTTTTAGGTTTTCGACCAAAACCTCAAATTTATATAAATTTCAATGTCTAAATCCATACATAAACTTGTATTTAACTCAAAACAGTAGAAATCACTTACCTAATGCTTGGTGATGAAAATGACGCTCAAAAGTTGCTCCAAATCGGCTCCCATGGAAGAAAAATGAAGTGAAATGAGCCAAACCCGATTTTAATAAGAACACTGCCCAGGCGACCCTCTTATGTGATCGTATATAGTGCCTCGCGATCGCATACGCCAACTATGTTGCCTCCCAAATTTGCAATGTGCGATTGCATCAATGGACCTGCGATCGCATAAGGTCCAGCCTTCCTCCTTCGCAATCGCATTGCACCTCCTGCGATCGCATAGGCCAAAATTCTAGCTCAATCCCCCTTGCTCTATGCGATCGCAAACCTTCTCACGCGATCGCATAGAGTAAAAACCTGCTGCACTTATACCGGAAAACCAGCAATCCTACAAGGCAAAAATCGATCCGTTAACCATCCGGAATCCACCCGAGGCCCCCGGGACACCAACCAAACATACCAACCAATTCCTAAATACATTATGGACTTGCTCGAGGCTTCAAATCATATCAAACAACGCTAAAATCATGAATCACACCCCAATTCAAGCTTTATGAACTTTAGAATTTTAAACTTCTATTTCTGATGTTTAAACCTACCAAATCACGGGCGATTGACCTTAAATTTTGCACACAAATCATATTTGACATTACGGACCTACTCCAACTTTCGGAATTGGATTCCGACCCTGATATCAAAAAGTCAACCTTCGGTCAAACTTCTCAAAAACCTTCAAATTTCTATCTTAGCCAAATGGCTCCAAAATGACTTACGGACCTCCGAATTCACTTTCGATCGCTCTCCCAGCTCCAGAATCACCATACGGAGCTACTCCCAGTATCGGGATTCCAAATGGACATTGATGACACTGAAATGCACTTCAAACCAAACTTATGAAATTTCTTCCAAAATGCCAACTTCCACAATAGGCGCCAAAATGCTCCCGGGTCATCCAAAACCCGATCCGGGCATATGCCCAAGTCTGAAATCATCATACGAACCTACCGGAACCTTAAGATCTCAATTCTGAAGTCGTTTACTCAAAATTCCAATCCTAGTTCATTCTTTAAACTTTAAGCTTCCGAAATGAGAATTCTCTTCCTAAATCAATCCCGAACTCCCCGAAATTCAATTCCGACCACATGTACAAGTCATAACACCTGAAATGAAGCTGCTCATGGCCTCAGATTGCTGAACGACACGCCAGGGCTCAAAACGACTGGTCGGGTCGTTACATTCTCTCCCACTTAAATATACGTTCGTCCTCGAACGTGCTGAGAACTACACTGAAGTAGTCTGAAATCACTGTTTAGCACCTTGTGCACCTTCCCATGCCACCACAATTCAATTGAGCACATTAGCTCGATCAATTTCGAAGATATTCTCTTTTATTCAAGCAGATACGCCTCAAAGTCCAATTCTAACATCCGTAACTAAATGCTAAGCCTGATCCCAACATATGATCACCATATCAGTCATTACATGCTATACTTAAACATGGTAGCTTTATTGGATTCACACTTTGAATTACCTACTCGTAGGGCCACAATAACCTTTTTCTGATCAACTTAGTCAAAATCCTACTAATCTGATGCTCCCATTGCACCCCATAACATATACAGGTCTTACTCTAACCTTTACTATACCGCCATGATGGAGGAGATGTACCAACATTCATAATCAACTGACGAGTCAACAAAACATTAGGTCTATACTCCTGATAAAAACCTTCACCTCATCTAAAACCCAATAATGGTTTTATCTCCATAACATACCTCATATAGCTGGATTGCACAGAATCCTAAATCAAGGGATCTTGTCTAATCCGATACAACTGCTCAGGCAATAAGCCACCCCAGAAATTGTTAAAATCTCATATGATGCTACCATGCGCCAATAGGCCACCAATTCGAATGCAATGCCGAAGGAAAACGAACTCTGGAGGGAAGTACCCAGCTCCCTCTCTACTACGGACTCTCCTTAGAAAATAGGAAGCAGGACATACAAAATTAGCATATAGAAAACTACACTCAACATCACACTATTGCGGCGTGCAACCCGATCCACACAACATAACCATCGCGGCGTGCCACCCGATCCTCACAATATAATCATGGCAGTATACCACCCGATCCAAGTAACATACCCATGGCGGTATGCCACCCGATCCACGCGTAGAAATCACATAAAAAGATATACATTGAGTCAAGCTGCCCATTACAACAAGATATCGAATTTGGTCACAAGCATGATAAGTGCATAATACCATCTCTAAGGGAACATACAGCGCCATAAGCTACAAAGCTCAAGCACGACTGAGGTGCGATATACAAATCTGAATCCCAAGAGCCATCTTGCTCACAATACATCATTTCCACGCTAATCCTCAACACATACATAATTTCTCAGGTCATCTCACAACTCACACGGCGCAATGCATCGGTACATGAAATATCTGACAACGAGATAACACCCTGACTACTCCATAAGGAGCGCGCTACTGAAATGAACACAACTGGCCTGATATAAAGCCCTGTTCACATATGTAAATCAATACATTGATCTCAAGTCGATTTCTGATTGCACCCACTTGGCTAATAACCTTTCAAAGGTCCACAATAACTCCCTTTTCCTCATAACACATAAGAACAACCATCATAACCGGAGCAACCTCCTTGGTTCATAACCCAATAAATAGAGTGCCCTCCAGGCCTAAATTCTCAAATTAATGATATTACCATAATCCTCATACTTGGTCTAAATCTTTAGTCAATCAAGTGACTACATGTCATACTTATACAATTTTCCCATAGGACACGCTCCTACAATCTTTCAAAATAAATAACGGGTCCGCTCATCCAAACCATCGGCCGCACTAATGCTGAAAAGCAATCATGAATCCTTAACCAAGATGCAAAGCCTTTTTCACAAAACATCGATCTCAGGTGGCGCTGAAAACAATACCAATTTACTTTAATCATTCACCCCTTTCCTTGCCTATCCGAGCCCGTGACGTCCTTACTAGCACCAAACTGCAACCTTAATCCTCACTTCGAATTTCTATGCTAATCACTGCACCCAACGTGCTAATATACGATAGAACATGATTTTTATCATAACTTCGAAATCATTAATATTTTAACACTTCATCATATACGAACTTTTCACTTAACTCACTTCAGGAGAATCATAGCAACACACAGGTAAATTCCTATAACCGTAGGATGTGCAAATCTATAAGTAGTGGTCCAGGCCACCATAGTCCTTCCGAAATCCGCTTCCACTTAACAAGCCATAACAGAAGAATGCTTCTGAATAACATCAATTACGGCGACCGACAAGCCTCACACATACTGCCACAAATCGTACACATATCTTGATCACGCGGAATGAACTGATCGCTGGCCCAAATATGCCAATTCAACTATGGCTAATCATTCTACCTTCTTATAATTTATCCTTGCTTGCCTTAGAAGTAATATTAAATCTATTCAACATATAACATACTCCATCTACACTCGCCCGAGTGACCTTGAATCACGAGACCAGGCTGTCTCAATTCCCACGAACTATTCATATCACTCAAATGCTACGCCACAAGTCAAAATATCATAGAACATTCTGGGCACCTTCTCATAAGCTGCTACGAAGCTTGATTCTTAACTGTACTCATAGGCTCGAAATCATTGGGCACCACACTTTAACTTTTGAATTCACTAGGACCATTGCTGAGAGCTGCCCACTCTGACTTGGCCTGAATATAATCAACTCCATGATTCTCAATAGAGGACCCGACAGAATCACTCCCTAAGTCTGAACATGGGCCAATAAGGCCAATGATAACACACCTTTAATAATTCATTTGCTCAAATTACCACTTATGTTCCTTTCCCGTAGCTGAAATAACCAATCAATATGCTAATCACCTGAAACTTCGCGAGTAGTTAACCATATAACCCAATCATAGACGGTGGGACTTTCCCACTTAGCTCGAAGCCACTATTACAAAACTCTGGAGTTCACAAGGATTCTTAATCTCTTATTGACATAACCTTGCGCAATCAATTGCCATTATTCTTGATATCGTACCGTAGAAACCCAATTTGATGCTCTAAATCATTTAACAACATTCACACAACAGTTCCCTTTGCTGCATAACCTGTAGAACTCTTCGCAGAAGCCTTGCCAACCACGCGATCGCTAAACTGCTTATAGGAAATAACCCTCCTGAGTCCAAGCTCACTCCCTAGCTGTACCAGTCCATTTACCCCTCATGGACACCCATTAAATGTGAGACAACATCCCTCCACTTCAAAGTCACGCTACATCTTTCTTCATTTCAAGCAGCTCCTTTCCGTCATACCAAATCTACTGCCGCATAACAACCCCATGCTTCAAATTAACTCTACAGACTTCCATTGCCCGTTGCTAAAATCCCAGATCCTTTGAAGCTATCCTTAGGTATGTAGCCATCCTACTACTAGGCCCTATAAAGCTCCGCCACTCTCTCACTTTGGGAAAACTCACTACTTCAATCAACTGTTCGACCTGCGCTCCCTAAGCCTGGCCTTTTAGAAGCTTAAAACTCTGCCTGACACTTCCCACATGCCTTTCCCATATTTTGCTGCCCAGTCGTTGTCTTAATAAAATTTATCTTCATAGAACTCGAATCTACAATTTGCCACTAGCCCCAAACTTTTTCGAAGGTCGTCTTTATTGAACCGTCAACATCTTGAAATAATGATTAAATACAGAACCACCGCACCCTGCTATATCTGATAGTTATATCTCCAATACTATTTCACAATATCTTGCCCCAAAGCCGAATTGTAGCAGATCATAACACCGACAAACTTAAAGCATTGAATTAGGACAACATCACCCCCATATAGAGGAGAACTCCACCACGCTTGCAATTATCACGTTCCATTACTTCCACCAGTCCACACCTGACCATCCTTAGTTCGATTGTCCTTCCCCTACCGGGAATAAAATACTGAATCCCTTTGATTACACACTGAGTAAACCTCCCTTCAATTCATTCACTACCTCGACACGTGGGCAATCGCCCTACCATCATAAAAACACTGCGGAATAATCTCTCATAAGCATTATGGCAACCTGTGCCTAGCCTCAAGGCTCTCAGAAGTTCTGTTACTGAGCTGAAACAATGGAATATCCTTCCACAAGGCGACCATAATAGTCAAACCAACTATACTAGGAGAATCATCCCGCACCACATCTGTAGTGCCATTTCAATTCTTCAACTTTCGATTTATAACAAGCGCTCGCATAAGATTGAGTAGGAAGAAATCAAAGGCATAAACCTCAAAGGAATCGAACCGCACGAAAAGGAAATCAAGAAGGGAAGTACTCCTAACAGCCCTGTAGCCTCCCGAGGATAAGTGCAGATGTCTCCGTACCGATCCGCGAGACTCTACTAGACTTGCTCATGACTCGTGAGACCGACGGGAATCTAGTGCTCTGATACCATGTTGTCACGACCCAAAATCCACTAAGAGTCGTAGTGGCGCCGGACACCTCTGTTAGGCAAGCCAACAAAATTATCAATTAAATCCTCTTTTAATACTTTTGAAAATCTAAGTTTTTTCCTTCCATTTTTCATAAATAAAAGATCAATACTTGAATTCAAATTTAAATAATGATAATTAGTACAATTCTTCGAAATCCATCCCAGAAACTCGGTGTCACAAGTGCATGAGCAAGTATCGATAAGGAAAGTAAAATACAACATATGTCCGAAATACAGTGGACATGGAATAAAAAATAAAAATGGTGAAAGGAACTACACTAGCTGCGAGTTGTCGCGAACAATGCAGCTCACCTAGTCCTAGAGTCATCCATGCTGCTGTGCCCAGTAAGCTGCTAGAGGTAAATATGTCTGTGCAATAAAAATGCACAGAAGTGTAGTATGAATACGTAATCAACGTGTACTCAGTGAGTATCCCGCCTAATCTCGAAGGAGTAGAGACGAGATGGCCAACTCCGACACTCACTAGAGGTCAATTAATAATATTCCAAAAATGCGAAGAAAATCATGGATTTATAAAGTAGTTCAAATTTGCGAAGTCCGAAAACAGGTAAACGCCTTCAACAATTAAGCAAGGGCTTCCAAGGTTTATTCTTTATTATATTATCAATTTATATCAAGCCACGAAGGGCCAAATCCACATTTACAATTCTCAAGCGACAAATAACATGCATAAATCACACTGATGCGATGGCCCGATCCAACAGAAATGTAAAATCTGCACTGCCGAGGGTCGAGCGGCCCGAACCAATAGATGCATCTATTTAAATCTGTCGAGGCGTTCCGCCCGTTCCATATATAAACACATACCCTGCTCGCGAATCACGCATGCAACGCAGGTACACATAAAATACATGCTCAAATAGCCAGTTAAGAATTTATCGGGGATCTTTGTCCAATTAAGGCAATTTCACTGTTTAACAATTCAGTAAATGATGTTTAATTTCTTTTTTTTTTTTAAATTAATTTACTAATAAAAGGTGATTTAAACAATTCAAGTTATCAATGTGTTCACAATTAATCACAGTATAACATTTTGATGGGTCTTAACTACCCGGACAATAGCATAATAGTAGTTACGCATGGACTCTCGTCACTTCGTGCTTACGTAGCCCCCACATATAGGAGCACATAATCAATTATTGCACCTATGGGGTAAATTCCCCCTCACAGATTAGAAAGGAGACTCACCTCGCTCCGAAGATCCATAATCGGCATTCTACATTCTTCTGAAGGCTCGAACCAACGCCCAAAGCTCCAAAACTAGCCAACGGTTTCGCAAATCCATTAATATATACTCAATTATTCATTACAAAATAATTTTTAGCAATTCCCAACTCCGATCGAAAAGTTGACCAAAACGCCCTTGGGCCCACGTGCCCGGAATTCGAAGTATTTTGAAGATAAGGATTACTCATAACCTTAGGAACTTAATTATATAATTTTTGCTAAATTTCATACTCAACATCGTGGTCAAATTCAAAGAAATGTAAATTTCTAGGTTTTCCACCAAAACCTCAAATTTATATAAATTTCAATGTCTAAATTCGTACATAAACTTGTATTTAACTCAAAAACAGTAGAAATCACTTACCTAATGCTTGGTGATGAAATTGACGCTCAAAAGTTGATCCAAATCGCCCCCCCATGGAAGAAAAATGAAGTGAAATGAGCCAAACCCGATTTTAAAAAGAACACTCCCCAGGCGACCCTCCTATGCGATCGCATATAGTTCCCCGTGATCGTATAGGCCAACTATGCTGCCTCCCAAATTTGCACTGTGCGATTGCATCAATAGACCTGCGATCGCATAAGGTCCAGCCTTCCTCCTTCGCGATCGCATTGCACCTCCTGCGATCACATAGGCCAAAATTCTGGCTCCCTCCCCCTTGCTCTATGCGATCGCGGACTTTCTCATGCGATCGCATAGAGTAAAAACCTGTTGTACTTATACCAGAAAACCAGCAATCCTTACAAGGCAAAAATCGATCCGTTAATCATCCGGAATCCACCCGAGATCCCTGGGACCCCAACCAAACATACCAACCAATTCCTAAATACATTACGAACTTGCTTGAGTCTTCAAATCATATCAAACAATGCTAAAATCATGAATCACACCCCAATTCAAGCTTTATGAACTTTAGAATTTCAAACTTCTATTTTCGAGGTTTAAACCTATCAAATCACGTCCGACTGACCTGAAATTTTGCACACAAATCATATTTGACATTACGGACCTATTCTAACTTTCAAAATTAGATTCCAACCCCGATATCAAAAAGTTAACCTTCGGTCAAACTTCTCAAAAACCTTCAAATTTTTATCTTTAGCCAAATGGCTCCAAAATGACCTACGGACCTCCGAATTCATATTCGATCGCTCTACCAACTCCACAATCACCATACAGAGCTACTCCCAGTCTCTGGATTCCAAACAGACATTGATGACACTAAAATGCACTTCAAACCAAACTTAAGAAATTTCTTCCAAAATGCCAACTTCCACAATAGGCGCCAAAATGCTCCCGGGTCATCCAAAACCCGATCCGGGCATACGCCCAAGTCCGAAATCATCATACGAACCTGCCGGAACCTTCAGATCTCGATTCCGAAGTCGTTTACTCAAAATTCTAATCCTAGTTCATTCTTTCAACTTTAAGCTTCCGAAATGAGAATTCTCTTCCCAAATATATCCCGAACTCCCCGAAACTCAATTACTACCACATGTACAAGTCATAACACCTGAAATGAAGCTTCTCACGGCCTCAGACTGCTGAACGACATGCTAGGGCTCAAAACGACCGGTCGGGTCGTTACAACGAAAGTTGAATTCAGGGATAGGAATATACTTAGAAGCACATTGACCAGTATCATAAGATTTGCATATATGACGTTATTGTCAAAATATCTATATACCATATGTGTGCTATTATATAAGCTATTAGGTGTATCTAAGTTTTTCAATAGCATGATGAGCATAATTTTCTTCAAAATTGACCTTTATTCAATGGAAAATCAATTTTAATTTAGTCTATTATATGTACGGTGACATTAACATACGTAAGACATAATAAACTTGACAATAAACATGTAAAGTAGAAGGCCATTTGGTATTAAAGTATTTAAGTATTCTTCTTGGAAGTAATTATTAGTATCTTTTTCTGCGGAGTCAAAAGTCAAAAAATATTTTATTTTTACTATAAAATTTTGCAATCAACCTTTTATTTAGTTGATTAATATATATTCATTTTTGTTAGCTAAGATATCTTTTTTGTTCTATTGTGCAATTTGCACAAATTGTGTTTTATTAAATGCACTACCATGATCATTGCGATTGATAACCAAAAGTTCAGGAAGAATCAAATCATCTTTTATTGTATGCTCTTTGTCGTTTCCGACATGAAGCAAAAAGACACTGGATACTGGATTTGTTCTTATTTTATATTTCTTATCAGTTGTATCTATTTCATTTGAGGCCAAAAGTATAAATTTGGCAAGATAGATTTTACAGTCTTTGCTTTAGTCAATTTTGGAAGTACTAGTAGTGTGTGACAGAAATCACCTCCCAAACCATTAATTTTTCACCAAACGGTACATGAATATCCATTATATCTCTAGAAAGTCGGGCAATTATTTCGATCATTTTACACTTAGCCATAAGTTTTTCATCCTATATTATCAATATTTCTTTCCTTATAAATTTAGCATCATTTCTCGGCTCTGATATATTTGTGATGGTTATTTAAGTTATTTGAAGAGGTATATCAAATCTAAAATGGGTGGTCTTACAATAAAATTATTATTGATACACCACTTGATATTATTGATGATAGTGTCCTGCCTCTTAATTTGATATTTGCAAGTAATGCATGACATAAAAATATTATTTCGATTCTGCCGGAGGCATCTACAAAAAAAATCTCGTTATACCAGAGTCAATTCTTTATAATATAGTCTTGAAATCTTGTTCTTGATTAAGATTTAGCTTTGATTATGCTTCCTCAGACACTTGTATAGAATTTTGATTCTTAATAATATACTATTCTTTTTATTTTTATTACGACCCAAAATCTATTAAAGATCGTAATGGCGTCGGACACCACTGTCAGATAAGCCAACATCAATTAACTAGTAATTTCTTGTTTTAATTTTGTTTTGAAATTGTTTCCTATATACATTGAACAATAAGTAATGAATTTCACTTAATTAATATTGATATCTTTAACAAACTTAATTAAATAATCCTACAATCATTCCAAAACCTGGTATCACAAGTGTATGAGCAATCACTAAGAAAATCAAATGAAGTACAATAACTGTCCGGAATACAAATTTGGACAGAAAGTAAATACAATACACTGAAAGAGACTATGCTAGTTGCGGGTCGCCTCGAGAGATGTAGCTCACCTAAGTCTCTGTATCATCCATGTTGCTACTCCCATTAGGCCACTAGAGGTACATGTGCCCATACAACAAAAATGCACCGCAAGTGTAGCATGAGTACAAAAATAACGTGTACTCCAATAATATCATTGCAGTAAAGAAGTGAATAAGTATGAAAAAACGCGAATATATGAAATAAACATGTATAAAATACATAGTACCATCCCCCTTCTTCATAATTTTACTAAAGTTTTCAGATAGCAAGATTCCTCCGTAACCGAAGCATATATGTACAATTATAGTGGTTTCCGTCAAGGAAATTATCATGATTCAATTCAGGGAAGAATCTCTCATATACAGCGGCTTCTGGCCAAGTGTTACGCACGATTCCATGTATATATATATATATATATATAGAGAGAGAGAAAATGCCGAGACGCAAGGTCCAATCCAACATAAAAGTAAAATGTGCACTGCCGAGGGTAAAACGGCATGAACAATAGATGCATCTATTAACATATCGAGGCGATCGGCCCGCTCCCATGATAGTAGAAGTAAATATCCCACTCGTGAATCATACGTACGACGCAGTCAAGTATAGATTTAAGTAATTTCCCTGCTCGCGAATAATACATGTGATGCAGTAAAATATAAATTTATTAATATTTCAAAATCCTTTTTTTGATCCTTTTCAATAATAGAGACAATTCAACGTGAAGCCTTTAAGATAATTTTCCCCCGCTCGCGAAATATACATGCGATGCGGTTACACATAAATTCCTTAAGTTATTATGAGATTCCCAAAATTATTTTTGAAAGTACTAAGTTCAACGGTAACACCTAAATTCTTAAATTCCTCAATAAAAATACCTTTCAACACAATTATTATGCAACCTCAATCTTATTTCTTCTCAAGGCAAAGAATAACATCGAGCAACAACACTATTAATAAAGCATGATGTAACCTAGAACTACCCGGACATAGGCATAATAGTAGCTACGCACGGACTCTCGTCACCTCGTGCGTATGTAGCACTCCCACAAATAGAAGCACATAACCAATTAATTCACCTATGGGGACAATTCCTTCTTACAAGGTTAGAAAGGAGACTCACCTTGCTCTAAAGTTCCATAACCGGCATTCCATGCCCTTCCAAAGACTCAAATTGATTCATAACGCTCCAACACTAGCCAATAATTATGCGAACCCATTAATATATATTCAATTGCTCATAAAAATCCAATTTATAATAATTTTAAACCCCGATCGAAAAGTTGACAAAATCACCCCGAGATTTAGGAGTGAATATTCACGACAAAATCACGCCAAATAATTTTAACTCACAACACGAAGAAATCAAGTACCTCATGGTATATGGTGAAACCTGTGAGCATCTAATTTTTGCCATACATGAAAATAACTCCTAAAAATAAACCAAAAATGATTTTTAAGAGAGTTTAGAAGTTTTTCTTTATTTGTTGCATTTCATGCTTTTTTAATATTTTAAAATCATAGAAAAATGATAAAAAAATATCACATTTTAATTTCATGTCATCTTAGGTCCAATTTGCATGTAGGAATTAATTTTATTATGAAAAATCACAAAAGATGATTATTTTTACATATTTAGTTTTTAGTATTTAGAAAGTACTATTTTTATTTAGTTTTAAGTTAATTAGTTATTTTAATAGATAAAGAATTTTGGTTTTTACAAATTAAATTGATTTAGGATTAATTTAAGATTTTATTAGATTTTAAAATCAAAGAAAAAGAAAAACTGAAAAAAAAAATTTTGATTCAGACTTCCTACTCCAAAATTAATTAGCCCAAATTCATGACCCAAATCTCTTCAAGCCCAAAATATTGAGCTCATACTCATTCCTTATTTGACATAACATAATTCCTACCCCTATAAAATAATGCAAACTCCTAAAATAAAATAAAAACCCTAAACCTATACCAAAAACAAAAGAACAGCAGAGGACCCCCCAAAAAAAGCTTCACAAAAAAACAGCTTAAAAGCTGTCCCAAAACTTCATCTTCCTCACCAAAGCTTCACTAATTTTGGCCATGAAAACTAATAGCCTTTAACTATGTGAATCCACTGCTGCTACCATCCTAAATACACCTCCAAATTCGCCCAAAAATCAGCTCCAAAATAGCCGCAAAACCCACCTCCATTGACCCCGTTCTTCAGCTCCAAAGTTGCTGCAAAAACGCATCATTTGTCCTTCTCAAACCAGCTGAAAATCAGCTCCAAACAACCAGCTAAACACATGAAATTTCATCAGCCTTCCACCTCCAAACACCACCGCTAAAGTTGCCGTCGAGTTTGAGGTCGCTGCAGAGTTTTTTCGTTCAAGTTGTCGAATTAAAGTCTCCAGTTAGTCAGCACGTTCGTGGTTGTCTTTTTGGTGTAATATCTTGGAAATTTATGTTGATGATGTTGGAATTTGGATTTACGTTAATTGGTTATAGCTGAAAGGATAGTGACGTGGTCCAAGTAATGGATAAGCAAAAGGCTTAATATTATATGGTATAGGAAGGTAAAAATTCCTATTAAATATTATGTGTGTAGATAAGTGAGGCCCAATAACTATTTGCATGTGGTGAGTAGACGGTCTTTATAAATAAAGGCCAACCCCCCTTTCCCTAGCTATTAGAAAACCCTAGCGTATTTTGCCTCTTAAATACGTGGTAAAGGTAGACGTCCTATAAGTCAAGTTCTCCGGCTGTGAAAGCGCGTAGCTAGTGAATTGTGGAAGTTGGTCTCAAGCTTAATCATCGTTTGTTGTCCCTGCTGAATCCATGGAGTTTAACAGTACGCTTCTTTTGACTCTGATTCTAGATTGATTATGTAATTCTGTTTTAATCTCTGCTATAGCTATGAATTAATTACCTTACAGTTGGTATCAGAGCCACCATAGTCAGCACTTAAGATCAAGAATTAATCTTGGGTTTAAAACGAAAAGGATTATTGTTAATTATAGACAAAGGCACGATGTTCTCTATTTTTGTTTTTTTAAAACCTGTTGTATCAGCAAACGTCGACGACCGTTTTGGATAATGAATTAGAGGCGGCGTCGAAAATAAGATGGCTAAAGAACTTTTATTTGTTAAAAAGCATCTGGTTTTATGTGTTCCCTTTCACATTAGGATTAATTGAAATAATAATATCATATAAATTGTAGCCACTGAAACTCTCGATGACGGCAGAAGGCAACATGATGTTCTTGTCTTGTCCAAACTTTTACTTTTGACATATTCTTTATTATTTTAATGTGATACTATCGATTTGAAGTTTGTTAATTATGATCAATTCTTTTGGTATTAGTCATAGAAAGAGTATGTCCTTAATCAAAATTCTCTTTTAATCTGCCACTTCAATCGTTCTATCTGCCTATAGATCGATTTCCTTTTCATCAAAATTTTATGGGTGTTTTATAGCATGTATTAACATGTATAACTAAGAAACTGTGATTAATAAATAGTGTCATCAAAGTGGTTTATTTATTTGGAGTCATTGAAAAGTTCTTAATATTATATACATGTGAGATCATTTAATACATGAATTGAGAATTATGATTAATAGATAGTTTCCACCAAAGTGGTCTGTTTATTTGAGTCATTGAAATATTCTCAATGCACATGTATAAATTGTCCTTAATAGAGTGTACGCTAGTGTTGGAGGTTTTTGAGATAAGATATTATTTTCAACCCAAAGGATGAAGCTTAATATCTTGGATTCTCATGTATATATATAAATTAAATGAATAAGGATAATTTGATGTAAGAGAAGGTATTGTGTCTCTTACCTAAAGGAAGGACACAATGTATGCTTTGTACTCTTGGATAATAGGGGGAGACTTTGTATCTATTGCCTAAAGGTGAGGATGCAATGAATACCTTGGACTCCTTATTTTTTTTAAAAGAGGAGACAGTTGCATCTTCTACCCAAAGGAGGGGTGTAATGGATGTCTTTGACTCTTTTGATTTAATATATTTCTGCCCATAATTCTATATAATTTTTGTGTTGTTTGCTTATACAGCTATTAGCAACATTACTACTCAGCTGAATTCCATTGAAACTTTGACTAGTAGCAACTACAAGAAATGAAAACAGATGGACCTGGACTTTGCATTGATTGAACAGAAACCTGCTGAACCTATAACTACTAGTACTGCTGATGAAAAGGCTAAATATGAAAAATGGATGAAGGCTCATAAATTGAGTCTTATGATCATGAAGAGATCCATTTCTGATCACATAAAAGGTGCAATTAAGGATAATGGAAATGCAAAAATTTCTTTAGTGCCATTGGACAGAAATTCCTAAAATCTGATAAAGCTGAGATAGGTAGTGTGATGACCCACAAATGTCATCTTTAAATTAAATAATCATCTCGATGTTTTAAGATCTTGAAAAGCGCTATCAATAATTTCTCGACTTGCATGCGCAATCCGTATAATTTTCCGGAAGGTTTTTATGTGAAAAATGGATTAAACTGTGAAATACAATTTTAAAACTCAACTGAGTTGACTTTGGTCAACATTTTGAGAAAACGAACCCGGAGAAATATTTTGACCATTCTGGAAGTTTCGTATCGTGATTTGGGACATGGTCATATGCCTGAAATCGAATTTGGAAGTCCTTAGATCAAATTATCGTCATTTAACGGAACCTAGAAATCTAAGGCTAAAGATTTCTTAAGTTTGACCGGAGATTTGACTTTTGAGAAAAAGACCCCAGAATGGAATTTTGATGATTCCAATAGTTTTGTATGGTGCTTTGTGACTTAGGAGCATGATCGGAAATGGTTTTGGAGGTACGATGTAGAATTAGGCGTGAATTGACGAAGTTAATATTTTGGCAATTTCCGATTTATAGGTGATATTTTGATCCGAGCGTCGGAATGGAATTCTAAGAGTTGTTGTAGCTTCGCTATGTGATTTGGGATATGTGTGCAAAATTTCAGGTCATTCGGACGTGTTTTGGTTAGGTTTTTGATCGAATGAGTAATACAGAAGTTTTGGAATTTCTTAAGCTTGAATCCGAGGGTGATTCGATGTTTTGATATTGTTTTGAGTGTTTTGAAGGTTGGAACAATTTTGAATGATGTTATGGAGTGTGTTGGCATGTTTGGTCGGGGTCCCATGAGGCTCGGATATGTTTTGGAGGAGTTTTTGGAAGATTTTGCCGTTTTGAGCATAAGCATGTAATGATCCAAAGATCTATTTTTAGTTCTAGAGATCGAAATTTGATTTCGAGACTTTCGGAATTTTGATAATGAATTATAGGAGTGATCTGAAAAGTTTGGTTTAATTTCATCAAGTTGCGAATGAGTTTTTGACGCGAAACATGTGTTAATTGTTTAACGAGCGAAATGGGTATTGAACTGAATAAATGAGCTCCGAATTGAATTTCGACTAAAGGGATATGTTCGTATTATTATTTGTAACTCATAGGAACAAGAATCATCGAATTCCGAGTTCGTATGATGGAGTTAGAGATTTTTTAGTGAAAAGAAAAACTGCTGCAATTTTCTGGGTAGTTTTTGCATTTTTCGCACGTGTGAACAGTGACTGCACCTGCGTGAATAGTATCCGTGTACATTACCTGCGTACAGTACACATGAACAGTATCTATGAACAGTTCCATAAACAGTACTCATGAACAGTGTCCGTAAACAGTACCATGAACAGTGGCCATGCACAATACCCGTACACAATAACTATGAATAGTACCCAGTGAACAGTGTAGCGCGAACAGTACCGCACGTGTGAATAGTGCCCAAAAATTTCTGGGCAGTTAAAGGACGAGCAACATTATTTTTTTTCATTTTTTTGAGTTTTAAACTCGGATTTTGGGCAATTTTGAGCGAGAAATTATGGGAAAACTTGGGGTAAGTGTTCTTGACTCTCTTGTGATTATATTCCATGAATAAACCTTCAATTTTGGCTTTAGATTATTGATATTTGAAGAGAAATTGAGGAATTTTCTAAAATTCCATTAAGTTGAATTTTTAAGATTTGAAAGCCAACCCTATGTCGGATTTTCGTAAAATTTATATGGTTGGACTCATGGTTGGATGGGGGTTCATATTACGTAATTTTTGACGGGTTCTGAGATGTGGGTCCCACAGGCGAATTTTAATGCAATTTTGGATTTTTAATGAAAAATGTAGAATTTCATATGGAATTAATTTCTATAATTAGTATTAACTGAATTAAATTAACTGTGGCTAGATTCAGATCGATTGGAGGCCGATTCGAGGGGAAAAGACATTTCGGAGTATGATTTTGCTCGGATTGAGGTGAATAATGATGTTAAATGATGTTCTGAGGGTTTGAAACCCCGGATTGCACATCGTAGTGCTATATTGAGGTGAAATATGCGCTGGATGATGAGCGCAGGGTCTTTTACTATTGGGGATTGTGACTTGGTCCATCCCGATTGATGATTTTACTGTATATTTGACTGAAACTGATTTGTTATCATCATAAATTGGGCTTATTGCCATATTTGGGCTTCGTGCCAATTATTTGAACCATTCAGGGATTTTTATCATTATTTTCTCACTATTTTGACTTATATAGTTAAATTCCGTCCTGTTGATAATCATTGTTTTACAAACTCAGCCGCATTTATCCAGATTTGAAACTTAAATGATAGTTTTGGGTTGAGAACTACCGTTTTACAAATGCCCAAGGGGCTTATGATGATTTTTTTGAACTGAGTAAGGCCGAGGGCCATATGTGAGGATATGGTGAGTGATGTGAGGAGGCTTTCAGGCCTTGTGAGTGATGTGAGGAGGCTTTCAGGCCTTGTGAGTGATGTGAGGAGGCTTTCAGGCCTTATGAGTGATGTGAGAAGGCTTTCAGGCTTTATGTTATTATGTGAGAAGGATTTCAGGCCTTATGTTATTATTGCGCTTGGGTTGTAGGAGTCCCTCCGGAGTCTGCACACCCCCTGTGAGTGTTGTCAACGTTAAATGGATCGGGCTGCAAGCTGCAGCGGTTACTATATGACATTGTTATGAGAGTGAGCCCGAGGAGCTGATACTATGCTGAGTGATTGATACTGAGCCCGAGGGGCTGATACTGTTCTAAGTTACTAATACTGTGCCCGAGGGGCAGGCTTCTACTTGTTATTTTGATACTGAGTCCGAGGGGCAGATTTCTGCTTGTTATTTTGATGTTGAGCTGAGGGGCAGATTTCTACTGGTTATTTACTGCCAAATTACCTATTTTAATGGTTTTAAAAGAGATTTCATCTGATACTTCACCGATTTACTGATTTTAAGTGATTTCACTGCTTCTGTATAGAATGCTTTGTGCCTTTACGTGTTTTCTTGTTTTCAGCCATTATTTATATTTATTACTCACTGGGTCGGAGTACTCATATTACTCCTTGCACTGTGTGTGCAGATTCAGGCATAGCAGATTTTCACTCATGAGAGCTGATCCTTCCAGTCCAGGCGGTGCTTTTCGGAGATTTCGAGGTAGCTGTTGGCGTCCGCAGCCCCCGTGACTCCTTTATCTTACTATTTTCATGTTATTCGAACTATTGTATCGGATTTCGTATTTAGTAGACTTGTGTCAGGATTTCTTAGTTGCTCATGACTTGTGACACATCGGTTAGGGTTGTGTTGGGTTGGACTTTCGCATTCTTTCTATACTTTCCGCTTTTAGTACTATTAAACCATGATTATACTATAATTGTGTTTAATAATTATTTTAAAGGACGAATTGGGTTGACTGGCTGGCCTTGTCTTCACGAAAGGCGCCATCACGACCCGGTTCGGGATTTGTGTCGTGACAAGTTGGTATCAGAGCCTAGCTTATTGGTCTCACAAGTCATGAGCAGGTTTACTAGAGTTTCGCGGATCGGTACGGAGATGTATGTATTTATCCTCGAGAGGCTGCAGAACCTTTAGGAAAAACTTCATATTCTTGAAATTCTTATCGTGCGTCCTTAATTCAGCTTGAAAAGTAACTCTTACATTTCCTTCCACGTGATCGTATGTGCGAACGAGCACTCAGTATTAGATGTGCCTTGATGGCTTGTAATTCCTCGATCGAAGGGCGAGACCTGATCTATGTGAGTTTGATGTTAGGCTAGTCTGGAGGACTTGAGGCTGGATTTTTGCCTACGGCTTGAGCACTAAGGTGCTGATTACGTGAGCTGTGTTTTTGAACTTATATATTCAGTAGTGCCCTATTAATATAAATGATGGTTGGATGGCTATGCGATGAGTATGTAATGACTGCGAGATTTGATCACATAATTTTGAAGCAATGAGAAGGTTTTTCTAGAGTATAGATGAACTATTAGGTGTTTGATTTCCATTGTGATTGGATGTGTAGACCCGAGTTATGGGTAGGTGAAGAATCTTTTTTTTACTCTCTCCTAGTTGGGAGTAAAGTAAATTTCATGTTGCATTATGAGTTCAGACTCATGAAGACTGAGTGATTATGTAATGTGGATGACGGTGGAAGGTAAATATAGAAATGTTAGTTTGAGGCAAGACATGTGGGTTATCTCCTACAGAGTGTTCTGGAGTTCCATGATCTTTATGTTGTATGTTAGAAGATCCCATTTACAAGTGAGATATATATGGTGAAATTTATATTTTGGATCGCCCAAAAGGGTGGATTTAACTACTACGAGAGTGAATACGAGAATTGTAGAAGATCTGAAGTACCAGATGGTTTGTGTTCCACGAGCTTATGAAGGATTTAGTTAATCTCACTTTTGTACTGTATAAGCAATAAAGTATATGCGTTACGAGTTATGGTGTGTGTTTTGATATATGGCTTCGAGCCAAGTTGGGGAGTTGTTATTGATTAGCTGATTGCACGGTTATGTTCTATGCTGGTTCCGATTTGAGGCGTACTAGTGAATCAATTCTAGTTTGCGGAGATTGAGCCCGAGGATGGCTCGAGTAAAGGGAAATTTTTGACTAAGTTAAGGCTATATGCTGTAGTGTCAGAAGTGCCAATGAGCCACTGGTTGTTCGGTTCTGTTGATCAAGTTAAATTGCTTTTCGAGTAGAGTGGATGACTTTCAGGAATGGTTCTAATGTTCTCAAAAATTTGCATGTAATAATTGCTAATTTCAGGTTGTATTTTTGTGTAGAAGCTGAGGGTTGCATTTAGAGGGTGTAAAGATTTGTGGGTTTTCTATATCAATTATGGGCTTCTATGTGGCACTATTAGGAAGGTACTGGTAATGGTTCGGAATTCGTAGAATGTCTCTTCAGGGTAAGTATTTCGAACATGGTGCTTGCGGGAATATTTAAAAGAATATTCAATGGCTTATGAGCCTTAGACGTTGTGGTTTCACGTTAAAGTATGTAGGACATGTTTCAGTTAAGGATAATGGTATACTTACAAGGAAACAGATAAATTTGAAAGTAATTCGGTAGGGTAATGGATACGATAGGGTCTTAGTGTACTAATGATACGGTGATGCTTTACAGATGTTTCGTGGCAATATTCTTGGGTTGGTGACCTACATGGCCTGATCAAGCCAGAGGAATTCCGTTTTGATAACTTGGTTATGTGAGAGCAGATTTGAAAGTTTTCTTGATGGTTTTTACCATAGTTTGAGCCGAATATATTCTACCCGTGTGGGGAACATATTGTATATTGTGAACTCCTCCTAGATGGGAGAAAATAGAAGATTTCTAACTGCCCGGAATGAAATTTTCCTATAGCCCAAAAATTCTAATGATATTCTTGTGTTTGCAACATGATGGCATGATAGAAGCGGTGTGTTGTACATGCTTAATATTTTCATGTACGAGGTGGCAGTTCATCCTTGAAGGGAAGGTCATGAATTCTGGATAGAATAGTCAACTTCGAATATTTAGATTGAATGTTATAACTGCTCGGTAAAACCTGAGAAGGGTGCGCATTATATTTTGACTAACAGATGTTTATTGTTATTTCAACACTCACTTGGTTGGTCGACTACAGATATTCCGATTTTGCTATGTAGTGTAGAAAATTTTTGAAAATATTTGTCATGGGAAAATTGTCCTAGACTTGGCAGAAACATATTTTGTAAAAGCACTCAAGCTACGTACCCCATTACAGTTACTACTCCACTTACATGACCAACCCGAGGTAGGGGTCAGGATATTAGAGGTGAAGGTGAGACTCGTAGAGGTGGAGACCGAGCCATTGATATATTTTCTATGGTATGGCTAAGGTCGCAACACCAGATGGTATCATTACAAGTATGGTCTCGAATTATTATAAAGTAATAATTTTGTTAACTTGATTCGGTTATGAGAATCGAGGCAAATCCTCCTATTGTGATCCACTTATGAGTGAACTTCGTAATTCTGAAATCTACTTATGTGAATACTCATGTTGGGAGATTCGATGGAGATAGCTATGTCTATTATTATATGTTGTGATTTTGTTAAATGGAAAATTATTCAAAAGAAGAAAATGGAATGTTCCAATTTGGCACGATGTGCATATTACTTGTGGTACAGAGTTGAGGATGAGATCCTTGTGTTTTATATAATGTGAAATATTTAAACCGGGCTACGAGCTGCGGTAGATATTATATAAGGATGAGGTCCTTGTGGTGAAAAAAAATATGTGGGTTTAAATGCTCCCTTTGTGAAATTAAAGTTTGTACTATAGTACTTATAGGGTGGCATGCCTATTAGAATTATTTGAAGAAAATTCTTGTATGAATATCCTTGTGCATAATTTGCCAGATTTGTATTGTAATTATTGAGTTTTAGACTACGAGGTGAGTGCCCAGAAGATGTAAATTGTTGCTCGTTAATTCATGTAAGTAATTATGAGATCTTCATGTCTTGTTGTTAGTAAACTGGAGGTTTAAAACGAAATTTTGTTACCATGAGGTTAATTGGTGATGTTGTAATCTATTATGAACAACTATTAAGACAAGAGATGTGGTTATGGTCATACATATGATGCGCTTTATGTCAAGATATCATTGTGATAATGCCATGCTTGTAACGCGGAGATTTATGTTATTGATATATACTTTGTGGTACATTGTCGGGTTGGGAAAATGTTGTTAGGAGTTGTTTTGGTGTTACGCTGACAGGTGGATAGGCCCAATTACAGGGGATACCTTGCCGAAATTTCTAAAAAATTTAGGAGTTAGAAAAATTTGGGATATTGAGATGTGCAAAGAAAGAGATAAGTTACATTATGTGTTTGAGGACAGACTCCACTTCTCATTTGAGGACGAATGACCCTAAGTGGGGGAGAATGTAATACCCCATATCTGATGGGTGCGTAGGTATGAGTTGTTATAGCCAGTCGAGACTTATCATGTGTTGACGTAAAAATCAGACCTTTCTGGAAATGATTTGAGTGTAAGAAATTTGGTCTTAAAGTGTACAAATATGGATAAAGGAAATAATCTCAATTGAAATGGTGTTGTCGGACTTATGTCAAATGCAGTAATGTGGGATCAACCGCGAATATTTTTGTAAACGTAAAATCATCAGTTTGGTAACCTGAAAATAATTCTTAGTACGTTCGAGGACGAACGTTTGTTTTAGAGGTGGAGAATGTGATGACCCACAAATGTCATCTTTAAATTAAATAATCACCTCGGTGTTTTAAGATCTTGAAAAGCGCTATCATTAATTTCTCGACTTGCATGCATAGTTCGTATAATTTTTCGGAAGGTTTTTATGTGAAAAATGGATTAAACTGTGAACTAGAGCTTTAAAACTCAACTGAGTTGACTCTGATCAATATTTTGAGCAAACGAACCCGGATAAATGTTTTGACCATTCTGGAGTTCCGTATCGTGATTTGGGACTTGGTCATATGCTTGAAATCAAATTTGGAGGTCCCTAGATCAAATTATCGCCATTTAACGGAATATAGAAATCTAAGTCTAATGATTTCTTAAGTTTGACTGGATATTTGACTTTTGACAAAAAGACCCAGAATGAAATTTTGATGATTCCAATAGTTTCTTATGGTGATTTGTAACTTAGGAGCGTGATCGGAAGTAGTTTTGGAGGTACGGTGTATAATTAGGCTTGAATTGTCGAACTTAGTATTTTGGCAATTTCCGATTGATAGGTGAGATTTTGATCCGAGGGTCAGAATAGAATTACGAGAGTTGTTGTAGCTTCGTTATGTGATTTGGGATATGTGTGAAAAATTTCAAGTCATTCGGACGTGTTTTGGTTAGGTTTTTGATCGAATGAGTAATACGGAAGTTTTGGAATTTCTTAAACTTGAATCCGAGAGTGATTCGATGTTTTGATGTTGTTTTGACTGTTCCGAAGGTTGGAACAATTTTTAATGATGTTATGGGGTGTGTTGGCATGTTTGGTCGAGGTCTCATGAGGCTCGGATAAGTTTTGGAGGAGTTTTTCGAAGATTTTGCCGTTTTCAGCATAAGCATGTAATGATCCAAAGATTCATTTTTTGTTCTAGAGATCGAAATTCGATTTCGAGACTTTTGAAATTTTGACAATGAATTATAGGAGTGATCTGGTAAGTTTGGTTTAATTTCATCAAGTTGCGATTGGGTTTTTGACGCGAAACATGTGTTAATTGTTTAACGAGCAAAATGGGTATTGAACTGAGTAAATGAGCTCCAAATTGAGTGTCGACTATAGGGTTATGTTCGTATTATTATTTGTGACTCATAGGATCAAGAATAATCGAATTCCGAGTTCGTATGGTGGAGTTAGAGCTTTTTTAGTGAAAAGAAAAGCTGCTGCACTTTTTTGGGCAGTTTCTGCATTTTTCGCACGTGTGAATAGTGACTGCACCTGCGTGAATTGTATCCGTTTATAGCACCGGCGTATAGTACACATGAACAGTATCTATGAACAATATCCATAAACAGTACCTCTGAACAGTATCATGAACAGTGTCCGTAAACAGTACCATGAACAATGCCATGCACAGTAACTGTGAATAGTACCCCCGTGAACAGTGTAGCGTGAACAGTACCCTCACGCGTGAATAGTGCCCCAAAAATTTCTGGGCAGTTAAAAGACGAGCAACACTATTTTTTTTTTCATATTCTTGAGTTTCAAACTCGGATTTTGGGCAATTTTGAGCGAGAAATCACGGGAAAACTTAGGGTAAGTGTTCTTGACTCTCTTGTGATTATATTCCATAAATAAACCTTCATTTTTGGCTTTAGATTATTGATATTTGAAGAGAAATGGAGGAATTTTTTAAAATTCCATAAAGTTGAATTTTTAAGATTTGAAAGCCAATCTGATGTCGGATTTTGGTAAAATTTATATGGTTGGACTCGTGGTTGGATGGGGGCTCATATTCCGTAATTTTTGACGGGTTCCGAGACGTAGGCGTCATGGGCAAATTTTAGTGTAATTTCAGATTTTTAATGGAAAATGTAGAATTTCATATGGAATTAATTACTATAATTAGTTTTGACTGAATTGAATTAACTGTGGCTAGATTCGGATCGATTGGTAGCCGATTTGAGGGGAAAAGGCATTTTGGAGTAAGATTTTGCTCGGATTGAGGTGAGTAATGATGTTAAGTGATGTCCTGAGGGTTTGAAATCCCGGATTGCACATCGTAATGCTATATTGAGGTGAAATACGCGCTGGATGATGAGCGCGTGGTCTTTTACTACTGGAGATTATGACTTGGTCCATCCCGATTGATGATTTTAGTGTATATTTGACTGAAACTGATTTGTTATCAACATGAATTGAGCTTATTGCCATATTTGGGTTTCGTTCCAATTATTTGAACCCTTCGGGGATTTTTATCACTATTTTCTCACTATTTTGACTTATATGGTTAAACTCAATCCTGTTGATAATCATTGTTTTACAAGCTTCGCCGCTTTTATACAGATTTGAAACTTAAATAATATTTTTGGGCTGAGAACTACCGTTTTACAAATGCCCAAGGGGATTATGATGATTTTTTTGGACTGAGTAAGGCAGAGGGCCATATGTGAGGATATGTTAAGTGATGTGAGGAGGATTTCAGGCCTTGTGAGTGATGTGAGGAGGCTTTCAGGCCTTGCGAGTGATGTGAG
>MU671209.1:25538-69505 GCA_026770625.1 Nicotiana glauca | reverse complement strand
TCCTAGCGATGACCTAGCAAAGGAGGTGGCTGCAGCTTCTGAGGTAAGCGGTGAAAAGCTATGGAGAATGCCTTTGGAGGAGAGTTACTGGGACACCATGAAATCAGGAGTGGCTGATATGGTGAACACTGGAAGTCGTCAAGGTGGTGCAATAGTTGGTGCTCTCTTCCTGAAGCAGGTAGTCACCTTTTCACTCTAAAAGCTTCTCCACTTCGGCTGACATGTAATTAATGAGAGCCAGCTTTTAGCCTCATGATGAAGGAATTTGCACTAAGCTCCCGCTATACGCGAGGTATGAGGAACCGCCGGACCACAAGGATCTATTATTCGTAGCCTTACCCTGCATTTCTGCCAGAGGCTGTTTCTACGGCTTAAAACCGTGAACTCTTGGTCACATGGCAGCAACTTTACCAGCTACGCCAAGACTCCCGACCCATAAGCATTTCATATTTCATGAGGATAAAAGTGACCTAGAAAGGATCTTAGCTTTTGTTGCTAATGGTGCAAGCTTAAGTTTAGTAGAGACCAAAGTTACTTCTAACATAATAAATAGAAGATAGCCGAGAAGTACTGGAACTTAAAGACATTATAAAATGGCTAATGGACCTACCTACAGATTTTACGTTTCCAAAAACTTGTGAAAATTTTCTGCGTAAGAGCTTTTCATCCTGTCTTTTAAGGAAGACTCGTGCTATGCCTTCTACATAACAATTTTCTGCCGGTAAAAGAAGATAAATTGGTGAAACAAGAAACATGACATTTTGGTTTTCGTTTTCTTTTTCAGTTTGTTGACGAAAAGGTTCAATGGATGCATATTGACTTACTTGGTCCTGTCTGGAACGATAAAAAGAAGAATGCAACGGATTTTGGTGTTTCAACTCTAGTGGAATGGGTGCTGAAGAACTCTACAAACTAGAGCCGGTCAGGTTTCCGCCATATCCCAAGAGATGATATAGTTATAATCTCTAGGGACTTTTGATGTTTGAGAATAAGTGCATCAAGTTTTATGAATAAATTTGAGGTGAGGGCGGTGGAAAAGGAAAAAGATATAGTATGGGCATTGATCTTCATAGGTAGATTGGAGGATACTTTAGCTCCGCTTTCTTGTTTCCTTGATTTGTAAAATGTCTAAAATTGGCACTTTGTTTTATCGAATGAAATTTATAGTTTTCCCTTTTATCGAAAGGGGCCGATATCAAACCTTTTGGGATGCGGCCCAGTGGCTAAGCTAGGATGTTTCCGGGGGAAAAGCAGTGAAATTCAGTTTGTGTTATATGCCTCTAAAATGTAATATTTTACCTATGTATACAGGGTCTACGCAAAAGTTACTGGGTTCCCGGGAACCCGTATACTACACCCTAGATCCGCCCCTGGGGTATGGTGTGCGTACACACTACCCTCCCGCAGACCTCACTGTGGGAACTCACTGGATTTGTTGTTGGAGTTTTTTTGGTTATTGTTTGTTAGAAATTTGATGAATTTTGGTTGGTGTTTGATATGTTAACTATCAACTATTTATAAGCTTGTTATTTGCTGTTTCTTTGTTCAATTTTTGGATGAAAGTTACCCTTTTAGTTCTCCCTTATTGAGGCTTTTTACCATGATTTAGTGTCTCCATTGGTTAAACCTATTTGTGTTTTTGTCCTCGAGAATTATTAGGAATTCTCTTTAGAACAAGTTTTAGCTTCTTTTTGTTATAAGAAATTCCGATGTCCATGAGGTCCAGTGGCACACCGTTTGAAACTGGATAGATGAGCCCCGTCCCTCAGCCCGTCACCACTTATGCACGAGTTTTTCTCTATGGTAGGTTTCAAACCCACGTGCGCCCAACTCACACGCACCCACTTAAATACGAGTTTTTGTCTATGATAGGATTCAAACCCGTGACGTGCACCTAACTCGCACATCACACTACTAGACCAAATTGCTTGGGGAAACATTTCTCTATGGTAGGATTAGGACCCTTGATGTGCGCCTTACTTGCACACCCACTTAAATACAAGCTTTTGTGTATGGTGGGGTTCGAATCATTAACTTGCATCTAACCCACACATCACGCACTGCAGTGTTACCACTAGAGTAAATGCCTTGGGGCAACAATTCTTAGCTTGTTTCCATTACAGTTATGCTATACTTTGAACTGCAAGATGATAGAAAGCTGTTGTTTTAGATTTTGGAATCGAGTAAAAAGTAATGTGTATCTGTGATTAATCAGTTTGCGTACATGTAACCTACAATGACAGGAAACTGATGGCATGAGGCACAAATTGGAGGATGCAAAACTGAGGAAACTAAGATTACTAGCTGAAGTTCGGTAAGTTTGTTTAACTTTATAGAAAAGGTTTTCATATTTACTTGATAGTTTCATTTAATTTAAGTAAAGTTTTTCTTGAATTCAGTATTTTGGCCTTAGTCTTCGAAACAATATAATCGTGGATAATATAATTAAGGAAAAAGAATTCCGCTGGTAATTATGTTAAGAGTTATTTATCTTCAGCATCTTAGTATTCATTCAATTGATAATGTATATGCTGATTCCAGTGTTTTTCAAAATGCTTCAGTTTCTTTTCTAGCATTTGAATCTAAGTGCAGTTTTTTCCTGCGTAATTGTGCAGTTTCTTATGCCAGAGGCGCGCGTATCTATTGCAGTTGAAGTCCTTAAGTCGCCCCAAGGGCGACAGCTAATACCAATGCCAAATCCAGAAACTTACGACAAAAACAGGTCGAAGGATAAAGTCTACAGAAAAAAGGAGGCCAAGCTAAACAAAATGACCCTGCTTCCTGGCCCGAAACAGAACGGAAGGATACAGGTCGCTTCCAAGAAAACACCTGATATTCACATGAGGCAAAAGCACAAATTAGGTGGTGGAAAAGATGATGTTTTGCACAATGCAATTTTAGGGTTGAACCGTGAAGCAAGAGTATATAGTGGAAAGGAAGTTCCATCCGGGAAAGGAGCTCCAGCCTATGATTTGAAGCCGAACGAGAGATTGTACATTGCGAACAATGGTGACTTACGAAGGGGCAGCAAGCCTGCTTTTGATTTAAATAATGACACTGGTCATAGTAGCAAAGAAGCTGCATTGCCTACTCGTGCACCAGTCTTCGACTTGAATGAAATCTCGGTAAGTATCAAAATAAGCATCTAGTACACTTGTCATTTATTTATTGAGTTATACGTTTTACATCATTTACCTCTAAACTTCCTAATTTTTACAGATGGGGGAAGAGGAAACACAAGCGAATTATGATCAGGTGCAGTTTGAGGAGCCAAAGAGAAGTCATATCCGAAACCTGAATGATGATCAGCACAATGATTTGAAGTTATTGGTTTGCAGAAATGTTGGAGAAGGCACTTCTCAGGTGGGAAAGCGAAAATTATCATGGCAAGACCCTGTTGCTTTGAGGGTTTGACCCATCTTCCACTATTCAGTTAAATGTGGTAAGAAAAGTTTGAGCGAGCGCTGAGCGTTATTGAACCTGAACTGGCCTTACTAGGTCAATTGTTCTGTTGACATGTAGGCTTATGCTTTTCCTTTTTGTGTAAAGGAAGTTCTTATACATGTAAATATGTGCACACACTATATGTTGATTGCGAGCAACAAGATATAGTCAGTAAAATTCCTTCTCTACATAAAATAGCGTATGTTCTTCAGAAGTTTTCTGTACAAGCAAGGGATTTGGTTCTCTGTTTGTTGGATTCCATATTGATGACATGGGAACTCAAACTTAGGTGTACTTTGTTATTCTTTCTCCACTTCTGCTACCTGGAATAGTTTACTAAGTTCCTTTTGGATTCTCATCGCCGTCAGGCGACTTCTTCTAACAGGGTGCTTGAGATTAGTTCTGAGTGCAGGAAAAGGGGAATGGGATATGAGGTAGATGAATTTAAGTGCCTAAGATGGTGTAACGGGCAACCCGGTGCAGTTAACTCCTGCTATGCGCAGGATTCAGGAAAAGGCCAAACCACAAGAGTCTATTATACGCAACCTTACCTATATTTTTGCAAGAGGTTGTTTTCACTGCTCGAACACGAGACCTCCTGGACTCATGGCAGTAACTTTACCAGTTACGCCTGCTTATCACAGTCGAGACGAGTTCTTCCAACAGGTTGCTTGAGATTAGTTCAAATGGTTTGAGATGGTGTGTGAAAGGACAAGTACGTATGAGAATGATCCTTGTGATCTACATTATGCTGTGATTGGAGACCAATGATGTATTTTCAGTTTGTTATGATCAAGATGTAAGTTTGAAAAATTTAAGAACCTGGCTCTTAACCTGTAGATTGGATAACTAAGTGGCACCCGAGGGTGTTGTGGCCCAATAGTCAATGAAGTAGGAGGAAAACCATGAAGTTTCTAGATTCATATCTAGGTGTGCGCAAGCTGGTTCGGGACCACCGTCATTAGAAAAAATAGATTGGATATATACATGTTCTTTTTCCTTTTATTTTACATTTCTTATTTTATGTTTGCTTTATCAACATTTCAAAGTTTAATGCTGCATTCTTTCTCCATTTTTACACAGAAAAGGCAAGAGAAAAACATGCATAGTTACAAGGACATAAGGAGTAACCTTAGACATTAGCAACTTCATGATCAATTCATCAAAAACAACAACCCAATATAATTTCACAAGTGGGGTTTGGGGAGTGTACGCAGACCTTACCTTTATCCTACCCTTTTCTTGGGGATAGATAGGTTGTTTGCGATAGATCCTCGGCTCAAGAAGATAAAAGAAAAATCAATTCACCAGAATGAATTTGGAAAAACTAACAACTTAACCCCTCCTCCTCCTCCCCCACCCCCAAGAAAAAAAGGTTACACATATCTAATCCAACCACACACAACTCAAGGCTGAGTTTTTCAAAAGTCATACAAGTACTTCTCAAAAAGTGGCATATGATCAGCATCTAAACACACATCCAACCTCAAGTTCTTTTCATTACTTGGACTTGGCAATATGTAAACTCAGGGGCGGAGGTACAGTAGTGGTGCGGGTTCAGGCGAAATTTGTATTGAAAAATTTACCACCTCTATATAAATATATTATGCTGAACCCAGTAACAAAAGAGGTTTGGGTTCAATGGTAAGAGTTGTGGGTTCGCTGGAAAAAGATAAGGGTTCGATGTTTGATTCTCCTTTAAAGCAGTATGTTATTTTGTTTTTAAAAAAAATATTTTTTTCACAAAACAGCTGAACGACAACGTTTTCTTTACTTTCTTTCAACATATACTAAATTTGTTGTATTTAAAAGGAAAAAGGCTGCACTATTACATAAAGTAAAGAGGAATTCACTTTTCAATAATATAATATACTTATTTAAAAGTAAAAAGGCTGCACTATTACATAAAGCAAAGAGGAATTCACTTTTCAATAATACTCTTTGTTCCACTTTTCACTTTCCTCTTTCTCTCTGTCAATAAGAATTCAAACCGAAATGGTCTGAATTCTCTGGCGAACCTTGCCACTGACGTAGATTCTTCTCTGCCGACTTTCGCTGCCAATCGTGTAAGTACAACTCTGATATTCTCTTTCATTTGCCTTATTGCTTCATTACTGTCACTTAGTACCTTCAGATCGTCTTAATCTTCAAAAATTAGTCAGTAGAGTGATGTAGTTTTAATGTTGAAATGAGCCTTTTTTAGATTGTTTTCTTTGATCATTTATTTTTGTCAGTTTATTTGCTCCGCCTCGGTATTGAAATAGAGTCATGTTTCACTTACTGCTATACTTATGCCCTTATTAAGAAGAAAACTTTCATGTCTACAGTAGAGCTACAGTGGAAGAAAATTCAGTGCTTTTTTTCGAGATCCTGTATTTGTAATTTAGAACCCATACACTTAGAATCCTAGCTCCGCTTCTAGTCTATAACAAATCTAACTTTATTCTTAAGGTTCGTACCCGAGATCTTTCCACCATATTCCACGTTGGTAGGTTTTCTAAACTTGGTCGAACACGTTTAATTAATCCATTGCCATTCATGACTTGCCAACTTTGAAAAGGAGTAATTGTAAGCTAAAAATGAGGATAATAATAAGCCCATCACTTTTATCTAATCAATTTTGCATTAATTGCTTTAGTTGGGATACTACAAAAGAAAATGCACAACTACTAAAGTCTTAGATTTTGCATTTAGCTCAATTGAAACTAACACCATCACCTACTTACCAAAAAAGAAAGAAAAAAACCCAACTACCTATATCTCTTCGATTCTCACCAACCTCTCCGCTTTTATTTTTCCTTATTAATATGTATCATAATCATAATATGTTTCTCGTATTGTCGATTTGTTCATCTCGTATTATATATGCTCAAATATTAGGTTGATAACTCAAAGATACAAATATAGTATTCAATATATAACATCCCGGTAAAAATTGTACGATGGGCGTCCCCTTTTAACCTGTAGCCGCTTTGTCTTTTTGTTTGCATCCATACCCACTTTTTAAAAAACTTCAGCTTCCCTTTATAACTGGGAAACTTCAGCTCTAGAGTTGAAATTTTTATTTTATAACTGGCAAACTTCAGCTCTAGAGCTGAAGTTTCCCGGTTACTAAACAAAAACTTCAGCTCCTTAAGTTTTTATTTTATAACTGAAAAACTTAAGCTGGAAAACTGCTTAAGTTTTTATTTTATAACTGGAAAACTTAAGCTCTAGAGCTGAAGTTTCTGGGTTACTAAACAAAAACAGCTGAAGTTTTTATTTTGTAACTAGCAAACTTCAGCTGTAGAGCTGAAGTTTTCCGGTTACAAAGACAAAAACTTCAGCTCTACAGCTGAAGTTTTCCAGTACAAAAGAAAAACTTCAGCTGGAAAACTGCTTAAGTTTTTATTTTATAACTGAAAAACTTAAGCTCTAGAGCTTAAGTTTTTATTTTATAACAGGAAAACTTAAGCTGGAAAACTGTTTAAGTTTTTATTTTATAACTGAAAAACTTAAGCTCTAGAACTTAAGTTTTCCGGTTACAAAGATAAAAACTTCAGCTGAAGTTTTCCAGTACAAAAAAAAAACTTCAGCCCCGTGGGCTGAAGTTAACTTCAGCTGAAGTTTTCTAGTACAAAAGAAAAACTTCAGCCCCGTGGGCTGAAGTTATGTAAAAAAGTGGGTACGCTTGTAATTTTTTTTGCAAAGCGGACACAAATTAAAATGTGGCACAAAAAACGGGTATAGATACAAATGTCCCAACATCTCGCCCTTATCTTTGAAAAAGTTAAGACTTGTGGGGAAAAAATTAATTAAAAGATATAGATTCAATTAATGCATTGTGATGTTTTGTTGAGAGTCTTGATGCATGCAAATATTTGGTTATTAAACTCATGCAAATTAAAGGTTCTTCTGTTGTTTGTAATACTTCTCTAGATTATGATATGGTTTACGTCTTATTTTTCTTTTACTCTTTGTACAATGTTACAAAATACTTGTTGTTTTATGGAATAACGCCATTTGCATGGATCTGGGCGATCAAATCCGAATTGTCTAAAATTTTGCTGGCCCCATAAAAATAGACTTAAGGAATAGTCATCGCTTCGCCATGACCATTCCTCAATTTTTGTGGTTTTAATGCCATAAAACTAAAATTCTGCATGATTTCCGAATTTTCGTGTGCTATGGCCCACGCTATCTGTATGCATCCAGGCGACCACACCTGAATCACCTATAATTTTTCCGGTCCATAAAAAATGACAGAAGGAACAATAGTCACATTTTGCCATGACCGTTGCTCATTTTTTGCATTTCAGGGCTTTAAAACTCGAATTACGCCTGATTTTCAGATTTCCGTGTGCTATGGCCCACGCCATCTACATGCATCCAGGCGACCAGACCTTGATCGCCTACAATTTTGCTTGCCCATCAAAAATGACCTAAGAAACAATAATCATCGCTTCTCCATGACCGTTGCTCTTTTATTACGTTTTAGGGCTTTAAAACTGGAATTATGTCCGATTTTCAGATTTTCGTGTGCTATAGCCCACGCCATCTGCTTGCATCCAAGCGACCGAACCAGAATCGCCTAAAATTTCATCGGTCCATAAAAAATATGGAAAAAATATAGTCAAAGCTTATAAATGATCGTTCCTAGTTTATTGTCATTTTAATGCTATAAAACTAGAATTCGGGCTGATTCCCAGATTTTCGTGTGCTATGGTCCACTCCATCTGCATGCATCTAGGTGGCTGGACCTGAATCGCTTATAATTTTGTCGTCCTATCAAAAATGACATAAGGAACAATAATCACCGCTTCGCCATGACCGTTCCTCATTTATTAGCATCTTAATGCCAAAAAAACAAAATTTTACCTGATTCTTAGATTTTCGTGTGCTATGGCCCACACCATCTACAAGCATCTGGGCGATCGGACCGGAATCGCCTATAATTTTGCCAATCCATAAAAAATGATCTAAGGAACAATAGTCATTACTTCACCATAACCGTTCATAATTTTCGGCGTATTAGAGCCATAAAATTGAAATTTTGCCCGAATCCTAAATTTTCGTCTGCTATAGCCTACATCATATGCATGCATCCGCATGACCAGACTCAAATCGCCTAATATTTTATCGGTCCATAAAAAATGACCTAAGGAATAATAGTCACTGTTTCGACATGATCGTTACTCATTTTTTAGTGTTTCAGGGCTTTAAAACTTGAATTACGCCCGATTTCCAAATTTTCGTGTGCTATGGCCCACACCATCTACATGCATCTGAGCGACCGTACCTTGATCGCCTACAATTTTGCTGGTCCATCAAAAACAACCTAAGAAACAATAGTCACCGCTTCTCCATGACCACTGCTCTTTTTTTGTGTGTTAGGTTACGCCTGATTTCTAAATTTTCGTGTGCTATAACCCACACCACTTGCATGCATCCAGGCAATTGGACTTGAATTGCCTAAAATTTTGCCGGCCCATCCAAAACGACCTAAGAAACAATAGTCACTGCTTTGCTATGACTATTCCTCTTAATTTTTTTTTTTTTTTTGCATTTTAGGGCCATAAAATTGGAATTCCGACATAATCCAAGATTTTCGTGTACTATATTCCACGCGATCTGCATGCATCCCAGCGACCGGACCTGAATCGCCTAAAATATTATCCGTCCATCTAAAAATTACATAGGGAAAAATAGTCAAAGCTTATACATGACCATTCCTCATTTATTGGCGTTTTAATGCCATAAAACGAATTCCGCTCTATTCCCAGATTTTCGTGTTCCATGGTCCACTCTATCTGCATGCATCCAGGCGACCAGACCTAAATTGCCTATAATTTTGTCGTCTTATCAAAAATAACATAAGGAACAATAGTCACCGCTTCGCCATGACCGTTCCTCATTTATTAGCGTCTTAATGCCAAAAACCTAAAGTTTTACCCGATTCTTAGATTTTCTTTTGTTACAGCCCATACCATCTGTAAGATCCGGGCGACTGTACCCAAATTGCCTATAATTTTTCGGCCCATAAAAAATGATATAAGGAACAATAGTCACCACTTCGCCATGACCGTTCCTTATTTTTCGGCGTAATTAGGGCCATAAAACTGAAATTCTGCCCGATTCCAAGATTTTCATGTAGCCCACACCATATGCATGCATCCACATGCCATACTCGAATCTCCCGGACCATAAAAAATTACCTTACGAACAATAGTCGCCGCTTCGCCACGACCGTTTCTCATTTTTTGATTTTATGACTTTCAAACTGAAATTCTAGTCGATTTCCAGATTTTCGTATGCTATAGCCCATGACATTTGCATGCATCCGGGCAACCGGACTTGAATCGCTTAAAAAGTTTTCATCCCATAAAAAATTACCTAAGAAACAATAGTCACCTCTTCTCTATGACTACCCTCGTTTTCTGGCGTTTTAGGGCCATAAAATTAGAATTTCACCCGATTCCCATATTTTCGTGTGCTATAGCCCAAGTCATCTGCATGCATCCGACCAGACCGAATAGCCTAAAATTTTGGCGGATTATAAGAAACGACTAAGTAACAATAGCCAATGCTTCGCCATGATCGTTCCACGTTTTTTGACGTTTTAGGGCCATAAAACTAGACTTCTACCCGATTCTCACATTTTTCATATGCTATAGCCCACGCAATCTGCATATATCCGGGTGAACAGAAATGAATCACTTCATTTTGCTAACTGCTAACTAGGGATTCTAGTTTATTTTACACTCATTTTACCTGAGTTTTGATTAAAAATGCATACAAATAGTCTCAAAGGC
Organism: Nicotiana glauca; assembly: GCA_026770625.1. Classification (NCBI taxonomy): domain Eukaryota; kingdom Viridiplantae; phylum Streptophyta; class Magnoliopsida; order Solanales; family Solanaceae; genus Nicotiana; species Nicotiana glauca. The sequence goes on along the minus strand of MU671209.1, from coordinate 59,270 downwards.
TTACATGTTGTACTTGTTTGTAGGGTTTGGCCAAGAAAGTGACAAGAGGTCAAAAATCAGCTCAAAAAGGAGTGAAACCTACACAAGTACCAAGAACAAGTCAAAGCACAGCTACAACAGACCCATCGCGGCCACAATCCATTTTATGCGGTCTGCGGTAAAGAGATTCAGAGAGGTGCAAAATTTTGGAAGCTCAGGCATTGCGGCCGCAAAGCATTTTGTGCGGACCGCAGTAGCCTCACCGCGGCCGCAATCCATTTTATGCGGTACGCGGATAAGAGATTCAGAGAGCTGGGATTTTAGAAGTCAGAAGCCACTACGGCCGCAACACATTTTGTGCGGACCGCAGTGAAGCCACCGCGGCCGTAGCGCATTTTTTCCGGTCCATTGTCGCCAGATTCAGAGACTTAAAAATTAAGCTAAAAAGCCTCATCGTGGCTGCGGTGCATATTCCGTGGTCCGCAGTACCTCCGCAGGGGTATTTTTGTCCAGAAAATTTGGCCTTGTATAAATAGTTCTTTTTTTAGATTTTTAGGGTATCTAACTTTTAGCTAAGCACGCGAACGGCGTATTTAGACTATTTTGAGTAATTTTATAGTGGATTTATCATTGAATCTTCAATTATTAGCTTGTAAACATATTAGATGGGTTATTCTTCATCTAATTATCTATTTTCTTCCATTATTATGAGTAGCTAGGCCCATTAGCTAGGGTTGTGGCTCAATCCTAGTGTGGGTATTTGATTGGTCTTGTGTTTTAAGGCTTAAGTGTTTATGGGTGGTTGATATTTGGACTGATTTGAGTTTTCTATGTTGGTTTAGTGGTTGAAAATACTAATTCGTGGCTATTTGACTTGAGCTCTTCTTGAGAAAGAGAGCTTGAGTCTAGGTAATCAGTCCAACAAGGAATTGGGGCGTATTCAAGAGATTGATAGCCCCAATTAAAGGGTTAAATCTAGAGATAGTAATAGCCGACTTGAGCCTACATTGCTTGTATAATTTCGACACCCAGTTGGTCTTGAGAAAGTCAATTTGGGCAAAGTCACTCAAGCTTCCGAGAGATATAGAGTGAGCAGCGTCGTGCATTGGCTATATCATGATCCCAAACATAACAAATTTGCCTTAGACTCTAGATCCCGTCAAGTACCCACCTAGGGGGAAGTGACTTCCCTAGTTCCTCGTTACCTATTAGAAAACCTTTCAAGCAAATATTCTTAGTTTAATTTAGCAACTCAATAGTATAATATTAGAAGTAAAAAAGCAAACATTTACGATTGGAAGAATAATTAAGAGCATTACGCATTTCTAGTTTAGATAGTAATTCAGTTCCCAATTCTAGCTCCCTGTGGATTTGATCCCGAGCTTTTCAGGTAAAAGCTACATCGATCGCTCTCATCACTCCATAGTGGTGCAGGGTTGGCCCCGATCACTTTTTGGTGCCATTGCCGGGGAGCTAACGGTTTTGTCTATCTATATAAATAGTTTTATTTATTGTTATTCTTTCCTTTTGTGATACTAACTTGTGTGGGACTCCAATTCAGGTACAATATGGCAGCAAACAACAATAATGACCCTCTTGGAAACGTGGTTCCGGGGGAGGAGGTTGATGACATCGGTGAATATGGGGTGCCTCTTATAGCTCAAGGACAAAGGCGAGGTCGCCAGGACAATGCCAATAATAATGTTCCAGACCCTCCCCCGCCATCTCCTAGAGTGTCTCCTCGGGTGCTTCCCAACCAAGGATATGCTAGTGCAATTGTCCCACCCCGGATCCGGCCGGAAAATTTTCAAATTACTAATGTGATGCTGACCTTGTTGGAGCAGCGAGGGTACTTTACAGGTGCTCCCGATCAGAACGCTTACAAGCACCTTAAGGGTTTTGTTGATACATGCTGGGGGATCAAGCAAACGAACGTGTCAGAGGATGCCTTGCGATTGAGACTTTTCCCTTTCTCTCTTCAAGGGAAGGCATTAGATTGGCTGGAGAGACTCCCCAACCACTCCATCAATACTTGGGATGAGTTGGCGGACAAATTCATTGCAATATTTTTTTTTCGGGGCACATGGCAACTTTGAGGGATGAAATCTTAGCTTTCAAACAGGAGCCCAACGAACCATTGCATGAAATTTGGGAGAGGTACCGGACTATAGTAAAGTAGTATCCCAACAATGATATGACTGAGGCAATGATATAACAGACTTTCTATCGGGGCATTAACACCACTAACTAGTGCATAGTGAACCAACTCGCCGGGGGCAACTTCATGAACACACTGTATGATCAAGCGTGTGAGATATTGGATGAGATGGCGGACACTTCTTCCGCTTGGCAAAGTAGAGAAAATGCGCCATAGGGTGACCCCACGGTCATTTATTTGCACAAGCTTCATGATCATGGACAGACAATAGCAGAACTTACAACAACAATGAACTAGTTAGGAAAGGCACAATTACAGCAGGTTCAAACTCATCGACAAGTAAATGCTATGGAAGGTGTCAATATGCTAGTGAACAAAAGAAGGCAAAGAAGCCAACAGAACCAAGGGAGTTCGGATCAATATGACCAAGACAGTGGTGGGTTCCAAGATGATGGTTATGATGAGCAGAATGAAGAACTGCAATACGTAAACAACTACAAAGGCCAAATGGGCAATTCTTCCAACCAACAACAACAATGGAGATCTCAAGGAAATTGGGGAAATAAACAACAAGGGAACAATAATTGGGGGAACAACAACCAAAATCCAAATTAGGGCAACCAGAACAACAATAAGAACAATTAGGGTAATTGGAGCAGTAACAACAACAACTGGGGGTTGTAACAATAATAATCAGGAAATCGGGAGCAAGGCTTTCGAAGGTCCCCAATGTATCAACAACCGAACAATCCACCTCCATTCCCTTCCCAAGGTCCAAGTTCATCCAACAATGACATGGAGAGAATTGAAATGATGTTTGAACAGATGATGAAAAGGAATGTTGACTCCGATGCTCAGTTGGCATCCCACAATACTTCGATTAGAAACTTGGAGGTTCAGCTAGGTCAAATCTCACAATCCTTGAATACTCGCCCAAACGGAGCTCTACCTAGCGATACGGTAGTCAACCCGAAGGGTGGGAACCATACCGAGCAAGCAATGGCGGTAATTACAAGAAGTGGATGAGGCAGTGATGTGAATTCCTCCAAACAAAAATAAATTTTGAGTGATGAAGTTGAGTTGCAAGAGGATGAGACCCCTTTAGCGGTTGAGAATGTGATTGATGAGAACGTGAATGAAGAAGTGAGGATTGATATCAAAGATACCGAGGTGGAAACTCAGAATGATGTGAACCCGTCTAGGGAACATATAATAGACATGTCGGAAGCGGTTGTGCCTAAAGCCAAAGATCCTTTGCCAAGGCCACCTCCACTTTATCCTCAAAGGCTCGCGAAGCAGAAAAATAAGAACCAATTTAAAAAATTCATTGACATGATGAAGAGCTTATCTATTAATGTGCCTTTGGTGAAGGATTTAGAGCAAATGCTTGGTTATGCTAAATTCATGAAAGATTTGGTGATGAAGAAAAGATCTATGGACTGTGAAACTATCAATATGACCCACCAATTTAGTGCTATAGTACATTCAATGGATCCGAAATTTGAGGATCCCGGTGCTTTCACCATTCTGTGCACTATTGGGAGTGCAGACTTTGCTAAAGCTCTATATGATTTGGGGGTGAGTATCAACTTGATGACCTACTTAGTTTTCAAGACATTGGGTATTGGATAATCGAGGCCGACTTCCATGAGATTGCAAATGGCAGATAGATCGATGAAGAGGCCATTGGGTATAATTGATGATGTTCTCGTCCTTGTGGACAAATTTATCTTGCCGGTTGATTTTGTGATTCTTGACTGCGAGGTCGATTTTGAGGTGCCTATAATCTTGGGGAGACCTTTCCTTGCAACTGGGAATGCCTTAGTTGATATGGAAGCAGGGGAACTCACCTTTCGAGTGGGTGATGAAAAAGTGGTCTTTCATGTGTGTAAGTCAATGAAGTAGCCAAAATGTATTGAAGTGTGCTCTTTTGTGGATCTTGTTACGGTAGTGATAATTGATGATACTAGTGCAATGATCAATGTGGAGGACCCTCTAGAGGCAGTATTGTTGAATCTTGATGCAAATAAGGATTAAGGCCGGGCGGAGTGTGTCAATGCTTTACATGGAATGGGCTCTTACTCTTATGATCCTCGGAAGCTATCTTTGGATCTTAAGAATAGGAAGACTCCACCAACAAAGCCCTCAATCGAGGAACCTCCGATGTTGGAGTTGAAGTCATTGCCTCCACACCTCAGGTATGAATTCTTAGGCCCTAGTTCAACTTTTCCAGTTATTCTTTCCTCTTGTCTTACTAACATGCAGGTAGACGCCACATTGGCGGTGCTCCAAAAGTGGAAGAAGGCAATTGGATGAACTTTAGCTGATATTCGAGGAATAATCCCTGCCTTTTGTATGCGCAAGATTATTCTTTAAGATGATGTAAAGCCCTCCCTGGAACATCAAAGGAGGTTGAACGAGGCAATGCAAGAAGTTGTGAAAAAATAGGTGAGCAAGTGGTTAGATGCCGGGGTTGTGTACTCCATCTCTAACAGTTCTTGGACTTCACCGGTGCAATGTGTGCCGAAGAACGGTGGTATGACCTTGGTGACCAATGTGCAAAATGAACTAATTCCTACCAGAATAGTCACCGGGTTGTGCAATGCACCAACTATATTCCAGCGGTGTATGATGGCCATTTTCACCGACTTGGTGGAAGATATCTTGTAGGTGTTCATGGACGACTTTGGTGTCGAGGGTGAATTATTTGATGAATGCTTGAAGAACCTTGATAGGGTGTTGGCCCGGTGTGAAGAAACCAATCTTGTGCTCAACTGAGAAAAATGTCACTTCATGGTTGAGGAGGACATAGTCCTTGGCCATAAAATTTTGAAACATGGCATAGAGGTGGACAAAGCTAAAATAGAGGTGATTTCAAGGCTTCCTCCCCAACTTCTGTCAAAAGGGTTGGATGTTTTCTTGGGCATGCGGGGTTCTACCGAAGATTTATGAAGGATTTTTTGAAGGTAGTGAATCCTTTGTGCAAGCTATTGGAAAATGATGTCAAGTTCGTGTTCGATGAGAGATGTATGCAAGCTTTTGAACTTCTCAAGCATAAGTTGACCTCCACTCCTATTATTACCGCACCCAACTGGAGCTTGCCTTTCGAGCTCATGTGCGACGCGAGTGATGTTGCACTTGGGGCAGTTTTGGATCAAAGAGTGAATAAAATATTTCATCATGTGTACTACGCGAGAAAGACAATGAATGTTGCCCAAATGAACTACACAGTGACTGAAAAAGAGCTTTTGGCTATTGTGTTCGCAATGGAAAATTTATGGCCGTATCTCATCGGCGGCAAGGTCATAGTGTATACTAATCATGTCGCTCTTCGGTACTTGATGACGAAGAAAGATTCTAAAGCTACGTTGATGCGATGGGTCTTGTTACTTCAAGAGTTTGATTTGGAAATTATGGACTAGTGAAAACCAAGTGGCGGACCACTTGTCCTGCTTGGAGGAGGAGGGGAGGCCTTGTGATGGCTTAGAGATCAATGATTCATTTCCCGATGAGCAACTACTTTCTATGTCAGTGAGTGATATGCCATGGTTTGCGGACGTTGCTAATTTCCTTGTGACTGATATAATCCCGTGTGAGCTCTCTTCTAACCAAAAGAAGAATCTCAAACGGGATAGTTTATATTTTTATTGGGATGAGCCGTACTTGTTCAAGATATGAACTGACGGTGTGATTCGAAGGTGTGTCCCTGAGGAGGAGCAATTGAGTATCTTAGAGGCTTGTCCTTCCTCTGCCTATGGCGGCTATCATGGTGGGGTGAGGAAAGTTTTGAAGGTTCTTAGTTGTGGGTTTTATTGGCCGACTTTGTACAAAGATGCAAGTGAACTCGTGAAGAGATGTGACGAATGTCAAAGAGCGAGCGGTATTTTGAAGAGGGATGAGATGCCTCTTAACACCATTCTCGAAGTTGATATTTTTGATGTGTGGGGTATAGATTTTATGGGCCCGTTTGTTAGTTCGTGTGGCAATACCTTCATTCTATTGGTAGTTGACTATGTTTCAAAGTGGGTGGAAGCCGTGGATTTACCCAATAATGAGGCCCGAAGTGTTGTTGCGTTTCTCAAAAATATCATTTTTACTAGGTTTGGCACGCCTCGAGCAATTATAAGCGATAGGGGTCGCATTTTTGTAATAGAGCTTTTGACACCTTGCTTGCAAAGTATGGTGTCAATCACAAAGTTTCTACTCCTTATCATCCTCAGGCGAGTGGCCAAGTTGAAGTCTCAAACAGGGAAATCAAGAGTATATTGTCAAAAACGGTCAATGCAAATAGGACCGATTGGTCAAAGAAATTGGATGATTTAGGACTGCTTATAAGACTCCGATTGGTATGTCTCCGTACCGGTTGGTGTTTGGGAAAGCTTTCCATCTTCCGGTTGAGTTAGAGCACAAGGCCATATGGGCTTTGAGGAAGCTGAATCTTGAATGGGATGTGGCAGCGAATCTTCGTGTGGAGCAGCTTAATGAACTTTATGAATTCCGATTCCATGCCTACTCTAGTTCGCCCTTGTATAAGGACAAGATTAAGTACCTTCATGACAAGTATGCTCGTAGTAAGGAGTTCAAAGTGGGTGATTTGGTTATCTTGTTCAATTCTCGGTTACGTCTATTTCCGGGAAAGCTTAAGTCAAAGTGGAGCGGACCTTTTGAAGTGGTGCTTGTGACTCCGTTTGGTTCTCTTGACTTGAAAAATAAAAATGGTGATATCTTCACGGTTAATGGGCACTGAGTCAAACACTATCTTGGCAAGATTGATGAAATCCATGTGGTGGCAATGATCCATCTAAAGTGATTTGATGGTAACCTGTGTCGTGCCGCGATGTTAAATCAGACGCTTCTTGGGAGGCAACCCATGTGTCTTTCTTTTTGTTTTTCTTTGATTTTCCTTTTAGTGTAGGATTTGTTTTTGGACTAACTGGTTTTGAGATATGTGTAGGGTTGTTTTGATGCAGTGCAGGACCAAGTTGGAAAAATATGCACTCTTTGAAGTTTGCGCTGCGACCGCATTGCATTTTTCGCGGCCGCAATGGCCTTAGTACGGCGGCAAATTTTCAATGTGGTCCGAAGTGTTGCATAATTACAAATGGAAGTTCTCTGAAGTTTGTCACTGCGCTTGCACTGCATTTCTTGCAGTCCACGGTGACCTACCGCGGCCAAGGAGCTTTTCTTGCGGTCCGCAATGATGTTTTCCCAAAAGCTGCATGTGACAAACCACCACGGTCCGCAGTGCATTTTATGCGGCCGCAGTGGGGGTAGGTAATATGGGTCCCAGGTTCACTGCTTATCAAGTCTTATCAGTGCTAATTCAATCTTTAATCTTCATTCATCTCTTCTACATCTCATTACTGGTACTTTTAATCTTTCCCCAGTTTTTAACTTTGTTTATTTTCTTTTAATTAGTTAGTGTTACTTCTTTTTCTTCTCTTTTTCTTTCAATTTGTAGCGTAGGTTTCCATCATACCATTTAGATTAGGGTTAATTAGTAAAAAATGATGATTAATAACTAAGGGCTTGATAATGAGTGAATTTAAGAAAAAATGAGAAAAACATTGAAACCCTAGGTTGGTATTGCTGAGTGAAGGTTTTTACGGACCGCAGTGGATTTTATGCGATTTACGATGCCTCTTTGCGGCCGCAATGGTTTTTATGCGGTCCACAGTGATGAAATTCAGAGAGTGGGTAGTCTGAACCCCACCTCACTGCGGACCACGATACCATTTTGTGCGGTCCGCGGTGGTTCCTTTGCGGTCGCACTGCATTTTATGCGATCCGCAGTAACTGTTTCCAGGCATATTCTTCACTGATTCTTCTTCAACTTTGATACTAACAAGATTTAATTGAATTCCACTTGCAGACAGTGGTTAAATCCCAAGGCGGTGGTGAAAGACAAAAAGGAAAAGCTGAGTCCTCCCGGGGTAGGGGACAAGGCACAATTAAGTTAACCTCTCAAGTCCGAAAAGCAATTGGAGAAACAAGGAAACTAATCAAGGCTATGGATAGAGCTGCTTCCTATTTAGAGAGAAGTGAGTATTACCCTCCCGGGAGGCATCTGAGTCTGATTCAGTGCCGGAGTATATCCCTGACTTCCCGGAGAGGTTGAGATTGAGAGATGAACCTACCCCTCAGAGCTCTCCCATCGCTCGAGCTTCAGTTCAAATTTCTTCTAAGTCGTCTGAGGGCTCAGCTGAGAGCGGTGGCAGTGCCTCTTCTACCTCACCTACAGCTTCAACACACGGTGAGGATCCCATATAAGAAGAAGAAGGATGGGGTGTGCCCCAAGTAGGAGGGGTGGAGAGAACTAGGAAACCGGAGGCTTGGCAAGATAGGTTTGTTAGTGAATTGGCATACCACAAGTTCAGAGATTGGTGGCCCGAGAGGAAGTTGATACTTGAATGGACCTTCATTGATAGGGAACTTTTGCCTCACAACCCTAATGTGAGGAGATAGTTCAGAGAGAGAGTGGGCTGGGAATACTTCACAGGCAATGTTGAGGGAAAATGAGCACTTAGTTAAGGAGTTCTACACTAATGTTTCCCACATAAAAAAGGGCACTAAAGTGTCTAAGGCGCGGAATTTGACAGTGAAGTTCGATGGGAAGACAATCAATGACTACCTAGGCTTTATGGAGGAAGATGAATCACTGTATTTAGAGAAGATAGAATTGGACGAGGCATCCCGTCCATGGTTAGCAGAGTATCTGGCAATCCCGGGTACCACCCCAGCATGGTTGACAACAGGAGTCCAAATTTTGAGAAGGACTCTAAACTTCGAAGCAAAGCATTGGGAGACTTTCGTATGCAACAGGTTGGATCCCACTACTCAAGAGAACTCTCTGCCTATCTCTCGGGCAATCTTGGTGGCTTCTATCATGGCAGGGTACCCGATCAACGTCGGGAATGTGATGTCTAGGGTGATCACACGGGTGGTCAATGAAGCTGATAGATCATATCCCTTCCCAAATTTTCTGACTATGTACCTTGATGACTTGGAGGTGGATAAGAGGAAGTTTGATGTAAAGGTGAAGCCAAAGGCGCCTTTTCCCTGGTACAGCCTGCAGAGTGATGACAACCCCAAAGGCAAAGATCCTAAAGGCAAATCCACTGCTTCTACTGGCCAGTCTAAAGAGCCAGTAGTAGTAGCTCCTCTAAGCCCTCCTCAGCTATACCAGATATCGCCCCAAGACCCTCTACTACCACTGCCCCAGATATCCACTCATCTTCAGCTTACCCATTGACTGCCCACCTTTTGAGCCAGACTCTTGCCAGTATCAACAACTGGATGCAGGCAGCTACTTCTAAGCTGTCTGTGCTTTCTACCTCGGTGGTAGCCCAGTCTGTAAGCCCTCAGCCACAGGTTTCACAGTCAGTGAAGGATACTCTCAAGGAGTTTCTGGACAACCAGAAGAAGCACCTGGAGAACCAACGATTGATATTGATGACTATAGATTCTTATGGAAAAGCATTAAAGGAGCTGGCCAAGGAAACAAAGAAGCTGAGAAAGACCAGAGCATCAAGGGAGTCTGTGAAAGAGTTGAGGGTCGAAGTGGAGAAAATGAAGGCAGCTAATCACTTACCTTTGGAGCTGCTATTGCATAACCCGAACCCAGTAGTCCAGCCTGAGCAGGAGCATGATTTACAGAGGGCACCAAAGAGGAGAAGGGTGATTCCCCGTACTGATGATGCAGTGATTGAGTTGGCGGAGCCTCAGGAAGGTTCCTCTAGCCAGCCCTAGGTCCCAGTGCAGACACAGGTTACAGGGCTCTAGTCACAGGTTCCTGAGCAGTCCGGGGACCCAGGCTCATGATCCTATTCAGATGGAGGGCCAATAGGGAGTTTTCTTTAATCTCTATCTTTATTGTTTGAGCTATTTTTGGTTGGTCAGCATTGAGGACAATGCTGGATTTCATTTGAGGGGGTAGCCCTACTTTGATGGTATGGTGTTGTAAATATGATACTATTTCCCTTTTATTATGCTTTGATTTTCACTTTTGGTATGTACATAATTTTACAGTTTATTTCACTTCTCGTATTTTGCAACTTTGGTCTGTATATAAAGTTACTTTCTGATGTATATATTCATTCCCTCTTATGTATATTCGTCTAAATACCCTCTTGTACATATTCATTTTACTTTCCGTATTTTCTTTTATTAGCTTCTTATTTCATTTTCGTAGCTTCTTATTTTGAGTTTTGCGTTCAAATAAACCTTTGGTTTTCTTAATTCCACGGTTTTTTCCAATGGTGGAATTTGTGTGAACCGGGTGGCTCTTCCCGATGATAGATGGCGTGACAATCTCCTTAAGGGTTTGAGTCTGCTTTCTTTTTGCTTTTGTGTAAATAGTAGCTAGTGAGTAATAGTGCATCAGGCAAAGCTTCACTTGGGCCTAACACATTTGCCTTTGATCCTATGGTCAAAAACAAATTGGTGTGTATAGGATGGTAATAGTTGTGACCTTGAGACTCTTGTGTTGGCCGACAATTATCAAGTGGTTTTTTCGGACCATGTATGTTGCTCAAATCTTAGCTAAGGTCGTTATGGGCCCTCGACTCTGTCTCTTTAGCAATCCTATAGCTTGTGTGGTGAGAATTTGAATTGCAAGTCCAAGTCTCGTGTCATTGAGTCTAGAACTTGCCCTGAATGTTTGTCTAGGCGAAATCCTAAGTGTAGTTTGACTTGAGAAGTGATTATAGGCTCTCCTTGATCTGAATGATATCTTGAAAATATCTCCATTGCCTAACAATGATAATGTCCCTAGTCAACCCCTTTGACCATAGCCCTTTTTCCTTCAAAAAAACTATGATACAAGCCTTTACCTGTTTTGAAAAGACCCGCTCTTGGCACCCAATCTTTCCTCAGCACATGGAAAAAACATAAGTATGGGGGGACGGACGAGGAATGCAACAAAATGGTTAAAGTTACAAAAACGAAGAAAAGGAAAGGCAAAAAGAAAAAGAAAGAAAATCAAAAAGTCAAAAAGAATGAACAATATAGAAGAAATGAAGGGATTTAATAAAAGTAAAGTGATGAAAGGCGTGGAAAGCTTAGAAAGGAGAAAAGGGTCTGAAATGAACAAGAAAGAGTGACAGTGTGTCTCTCTAACCCCTAAGAAAGAAGTAAATGACTTAAAAAGTCAAGAGAATGTGTGCAAAATAAAGCAAATGAAGTGCTTAAGGGAAGATGGAACCTACTTAGACCAAATATTTCCTACCCTGAACCAAAAGCCTTCACTATATCTCCATAAAAGCCCTATATGATCTTGAGTTGAATGAAGCTTACATTAGTAGTGACTCACATAAGGGGCAAACTTATGGTACTTAGGTCCGGACTTGTGACCTTTCTTTGAGAGAGATGAGTGTGTTTTCCACAATCCTCGTTCTGAGTTCTACAAACTAAAAGTGAGGTTTGCTTGTGGAGAGTTAAGGAGTATGAGTTTGAGTTTCACAATGACCAAAGTAATAGAAAGAGCCTCTTTGATGAGTTGAGTCAATCCTTGATGCTTTTGTATCGCACTAAAACCATGGTGTTTAAAAGGTTGAATGTTGTTAATGATTCATTTGAATTGAGGGCAATTCTTAGTCCCAATTGATGCTAGATGAGGTCACTTTAGGTCAGTTGAATTTTCTTGGTTGTATTCTTAAGGAGGTGGGACTTATTTAGTTTACTTGAGTACAAGCATAAGCTTACGTTTGGGGGAGTTGATAACTAGGGATTCTAGTTCATTTTACACTCATTTTTACTTGAGTTTTGATTAAAACTGCATACAAATAGTCCTAAAGGCTTACATGTTGTACTTGTTTGCAGGGTTTGGCCAAGAAAGTGACAAGAGGTCAAAAATTAGCTCAAAAAGGAGTAAAACCTGCACAAGTACCAAGAACAAGTCAAAGCACAACTACAACAGACCCACCGCGACCTAAAATCATTTTATACGGTCCGCGGTAAGGAGATTCCGAGAGGTGCAAAATTTTGGAAGCTCAAGCATTGCGGCCACAAAGCATTTTGTGCAGACCGCAGTAGTCTCACCGTGGCCACAATCCATTTTATGCAGTCCACGGAGAAGAGATTCAGAGAGCTGGGATTTTAGAAGTTAGAAGCCACTACGGCCGCAACACATTTTGTGCGGACCGCAGTGAAGCACTACAGCCGCATTGCATTTTTCGCGGTCCACAGTGGCCAGAGTGAGAGACCTAAGAATTAAGATAAAAAGCTCCACCGCAGCTGCGGTGAATATTCTGCGGTCCGCGCTACCTCTGCAGGGGTATTTTTGTTAAGAAAATTCGGCCTTGTATAAATAGTTCTTTTTCAGAATTTTAGGTATCTAACTTTTAGCTGAGCACGTGAATGGCGTATTTAGACTATTTTGAGTAATTTTATACTGGTTTTATCATTAAATCTTCAATTATTAGCTTGTAAACAAATTATATGGGTTATTCTTCATTTAATTATCTGTTTTCTTCCATTATTATGAATAGCTAGACCCATTAGCTAGGGTTGTGGCTCAATCCTAGTGTGGGTATTTGATTGGTCTTGTGTTTTAAGGCTTAGATGTTTATAGGTGATTGATATTTGGACTAATTTGAGTTTTCTATGTTCGTTTAGTGGTTGCAAACACTACTTCGTGCCTATTTGACTTGAGCTCTTCTTGAGAAAGAGAGCTTGAGTCTAGGTAATCAGTCCAACAAGGAATTGAGGCGTATTCAATAGATTGATAGCCCCAATTAAAGGGTTAAATCTAGAGATAGTAATGCCTGACTTGAGCCTACATTGCTTGTATAATTTCGACACCCAATTGGTCTTGAGAAAGTCAATTTGGGCAAAGTCGCTCAAGCTACCGAGAGGTATAGAGTGAGAAGTGTCGTGCATTGGATATATCACGATCCCAAACATAACAAATTTGCTTTAGACTCTAGATCCCATCAAGTACCCACCTAGGGGGAAGTGACTTCCCTAGTGCCTCGTTACCTATTAGAAAACCTTTCAAGCAAATATTCTTAGTTTAATTTAGCAACTCAATAGTATAATATTAGAAGTAAAAAAGCAAACAATTATGATTGGAAGTTTAACTAAGAGCATTACGCATTGCTAGTCTAGATAGGAATCCAATTCCCAATTCTAGCTCCCTCTGGATTCGATCCCGACCTTTTCGGGTAAATGCTGCATCGACCGCTCTCGCCACTCCATAGTGGGGCAGGGTTTTCCCTAATAACCGGCCCATAAAAAACGACCTAAAGAACAATAGTTACCGCCTCACCATGACCATTCCTCCTTTTTTGGTGTTTTAGAGCCATAAAATTAGAATTCCGCTCGATTCTCAGATTTTCGTATGCTATCGCCAATACCATATACATGCATTCAGGCAACCAAACTCGAATTGCCTAAATTTTTATCTGCCTATAAAAATGACCTAAGGAACAATATTCACTGCTTTACTACGATCGTTCCTCGTTTTTAGCATTTTAGGGCCATACAACTAAATTCTGCCTAATTCCTAGATTTTCGTGTGCTATAGCACACGCCATATGCATGCATCCAGGCGATCGAATCTGAATCGCCCAAAATTTTGCTGGCCCGTCAAAGGCGACCTAAGGAACAATAGTCATTGCTTCGCCATGACCGACAATAGTCATTGCTTCGCCATGACCGTTCCTCCCTTTTTGGTGTTTTAGGGACATAAAATTAGAATCTCGCTTGATTCTTAGATTTTTGTGTGTTATAGCTCATAACTACACCATCTGCATGCATCCGGGCGGTCAGACCTGAATTGCCTAAAATTTTATCCACATATAAAAAATGATCTAAGAAACAATAGTCACCGCTTCACCATGACCGTTCCTCCTTCTTGGCGTTATAGGGTTATAAAATTGAAATTTCGCCCGATTTCCATATTTTTATGTGTTATAATAGCCTACACCATCTGCATGCATCCGAGCGACCGAACTCGAATCTCTTAAAATTTTGTCGGTACATCAAAAATGACCTAAGAAACAATAGCCAATTGCTTTGCCTTCACCATTCCTCATTTTTTGGCGTATTAGGGCCATAAAATTAGAATTCCGCATGATTCTTAGATTTTTGTGTGTTATAGCTCATGCCATCTGCAAGCATTCGGATGACTAGACCCGAATCGCCTAAATTTTACCGGCATATAAAAAACGACATAAGAAAAAATATCCAGCGCTTCACTATGACTGTTCTTTGTTTTTTGGCGTTTTAGGGTCATAAAACTTGAATACTGCCCGATTTCTAGATTTTCGTGTGTTATACCCAAGCCATCTGCATGCATCTGGAACACTGGACCTGAATCGCCTAAAATTTGACCATTCCAGAAAAAAACGACTTAAAGAACAATGGTCACCGCTTCTCCATGACCGTTCCTCATTTTTTTTGGCATTTTAGGTCCATAATATAAGAGTTCCGCTCGATTCACATATTTTCACGCGCTAAAGCCCATGCCATATGCATGCATCCGAGCAACAGGACCCGAATCACTTAACGTTTTGCCAACCTATAAAAAATGACCTAAGGATTAATAGTCACCGCTTCGCTGTGACCGTTCCTTATTTTTTGTTGTTTTAGGGCCATAAAACTGGAATTTTGTCCGATTTCTAGATTTTTGTATTTATCCCACACCATCTGCATGTATTTGGGCGACCAGACCCGAATATCCTAAAATTTTGCCAGCCAATAAAAATGACCTAAGGAAAAGTAATCATCGCTTCGCCATGACCATTCCTCATTTTTTGGTATTTTAGGGCCATAAATCTAGAATTCCTCCCGATTTTCAAATATTTGTATGTTATAGCACACACCATATGTATGCATCCGGGCGATCTGACTCGTACCGCTTAAAATTTATCGGCCCATCAAAAATAATCTAAGGAATAATAATCATCATTTTCCATGATCGTTCCTCGTGTTTTGGTGTTTTAGGGCCATAAACTGGAATTTCGCCCGATTCTTAGATTTTCGTGTGCTAGCCATCTGCATGCATCCAGGCGACCAGACCCAAATCGCGTAAAATTTTGCTAGACTATCAAAAATGACCTAAGGAGCAATAGACACCTCTTCGCCATGACCTTTCCTCATTTTTTGGCATTTTAGGACCACAAAACTCATTCTACCTGATATATTTGTATGTTATAGCCCACGCCATCTGCATGCATCCGGACGACTAGACCCGAATTGCCTAAAATTTTGCCGGCCTATAAAAAATGACCTAAGGAACAATAGTCACCGCTTTGCCATGACTGTTCCTTATTATTTGGCGTATTAGGGACATAAAATTGATATCCGCCCGATTCCTAGATTTTCGTGTGCTATAGACCATGCCATATGTATGCATCCGCATGACCAAACCCGAATCGCCTAAAAAGTTTTTGACCAATAAAAAATGACCTTAGGAACAATATTCACCGCTTTACCATGACCATTCCTAGTTTTTTGGTGTTTTAGGGCTATATAACTGAAATTCTAATCGATTTCCAAATTTTCGTGTGCTATCCAAGACATCTGCATGTATCCAGGCGGGCGAACCCGAATTGCCTAGAAAACTTCCAGGCCATAAAAAATGACGTAAGGAACAATAGTCACCACTTCTCTATGATTATTCCTCATTTTTTGGCGTTTTAAGGCCATAAAATTGGATTCCGCCTGATTTCTATATTTTCGTGTGATATAGCCCACCCCATCTGCGTGCATCTGTGAAACTAGACCTGAATCGCCTAAAATTTTACTGGACCATCATAAATGACCTAACGAACAATAGTCATTGCTTCGCCCATGACCGTTTTCATTTTTTTGGCATTTTAGGGCCATAGATCTAGAATTCCGCCCGATTGCCAAATTTTTGTCTGCTATAGTCCATGACATGTGCATGCATCCAAGCGACTGGACCCGAATCACCTAAAATTTTACCGGCGCATAAAAAATAGCCTAAGGAATAGTAGTCACCTCTTCACCATGACCGTTCCAGTTTGTTGGCCTTTTAGGGCCACAAAACTGGAATTTCGCCAGATTTCCTCATTTTCGCGTACTATAGTCGGCGCCATATTTATGCATCTGAGAAATCTGACCCTAATCGCCTAAAATTTTTCTGGCCCATACAAAATGACCTAAGGAACAACAGTTATCACTTCTCCATGATCGTTCCTCATTTTTTGGCATTTTAGGGCTAAAAAACTGGAATTCTACGTGATTTCAAGATTTTCGTATGCTATAGCCCATGCCATCTTCATGCATCCGGACGAGCGGACCCGAATAGCCTAAAATTTTGTGACTCATAAAAAAGGACTTAAGGACAATAGTCACCGCTTCGTCATGACCGTTCCTCTATTTTTGGCGTATTAGGGCCATAAAGTTAGAATTCTACTCGATTTCAAAATTTTCGTGTGCTATAGCCCACATCATTTGCATACATCCGGGCGACCGAACCCCAGTCGCCTAATATTGTTCCGGCCATAAAAAACAACCGAAGGAACAGTAGTCACCGCTTCACCATGACCGTTCCTCATTTTTTTTGCATTTTAGGGCCATAAAATTAGAATTTTCCCGATTCCCAGATTTTGGTGTGCTATAGTCCACGCCATCTGCATGCATCCATGCAACCTGACCCGAATTGCCTAAACTTTTACCGGCCAATCAAAAATGACCTAAATAACAATAATCACCATTTCTCCATGACCTTTTCTCATTTTTGGGCATTTTAGGCCCATAAAACTGGAATTTCGCCTGGTTCCTAGATTTTCATGTGCTATATTGTCTGCGCCACCTGCATGCATCCGGGCGGTTGGGCCCGAATCGCCTAAAATTTTGCGGACCCATCAAAACAACCTAAAGAACAATATTCATCGTTTCACCATGACTGTTGCTCTTTTTTTGCATTTTAGGGACATACAATTGGAATTTCGCCCGATTCCTAAATTTTTGTGTGCTATAGTCCATGTCGTCTCCAAGCATTTGGGCGACCGGACTCGAATAGCCTAAAATTTTTACTGCCTATGAAAATTTACTTAAGGAACAGTATTCACCGCTTCGCCATGATCATTCCTTATTTTTAGCTTTTTAGGGCCATAAAATTAGAATTCCATCCGATTTCTAGAATTTCATGTGTTATAGCCCATGCCATCTGCACGCACTCGGGCAACCGGACCCGAATTGCTTACAATTTTGCCGGTCCATAAAAAATGGCCTAAGGAACATAGTCACTTCTTCAGCATGACCAATTCTCATTTTTTGGTATTTTAGGGCCATAAAATTAAAATTTTGCCCGACTCCCAGATTTTCATGCGATGTAGCCCACGCCTTATGAATGCATCAGGACGACCGAACCTGAATCGCCTAAAATTTTACCAGCCCATAAAAAATGATATAAGGAATAATAGTCATCATTTCTCCATGACTGTTCCTTATTTTTTGGCGTTTTAGGACCATAAAACTAGAATTCTAGCTTGATTCCTAGATTTTTATGTGCTATAGCCCACGCCATCTGAATGCATCCGAGCGACCGAACCCGAATCACCTAAATTTTTGCCAAAAAATATGAAACGGTCAAGGGGAAGCGATGAGTATATTTCATTAGGCCGTTTTTGATGGGCCCAAACATTTTAGGTGATTTAGAACCCGTCATCCGAATTTGTGAAGATGGTGCGGACGTTAGCATACAAAAAAATAAAAATTGATCTGAATTCCTTTTTTATGGCCGTAAACACCAAAAAATATGGAACGGTCACGGAGAAGCAATGACAATTTTCAATAGGTCGTTTTCGATAGGCGTAAAAAAACTTAGGTGATTCAAAGCCCATCGACTTAATTCATGAAGATTGCGTGGACTAAAGCACACAAAAAATTGGAAATCATCCTAAATTTCTATTTTATGGCCGTAAAATATCAAAAGATAAGGAACACTCGTGACGAAGCGATAGTTATTATTCATAAGGTCATTTCAAATGAGCTCACAAAATTTTAAGTGATTTGGAGCCCGTCGTATGAATTTATGAAGATGGCGTGGACATTACCATACGAAAAATTAAAAATCGTCCTGATTCCTTTTTATGGCCCTAAAATATCAAAAATGAGGAATTTTCATGGCTAAGCGATGACCATTGTTTATTAGGTCGTTTTTTATAGGCCTATAAAAGTTTCGGCGATTTGGGTCTGTTCTACTCGAATTCATGATGATGGCGTGGACATTAGCACACCAAAAATAGAAAATCGTCCTAGATTCCTGTTTTATGGCCCTAAAATGCTAAAAATGAGAAACAGTCTTGGCGAATATATGACCATTGTTCATTAGGTCACTTATGATGGGATCGCAAAATTTTAAGCGATTCAGAGCTCGTTGCTCGAATTTATGAAGATGGCATGGATATTAGCATATGAAAAATTGGAAATCATCCTGAATTTCTTTTTTATAGCCCTAGAATGCCAAAACACGAGGACCAGTCATGCCGAAGTGATAATTATTATTCATTAGATCATTTCTTTTGGGTCTACAAAATTTTAGGCGATTCGGAGCTCGTCGCCTGAATTCATGAAGATGGCTTGGACATTAGCACATGAATCATTTGAAATCATCCTGAATTCTTGTTTTATGACCCTAAAATATCACAAAATGAGGAACGATCATGGTAAAGTGATGACTAAAGTTCATTATGTCATTTATGATGGGCCCACAAAATATTAGGCGATCCGGAGCCTTTTCGCCCGAATTCATGAAGTTGACATGGACATTAGCATACGAAAAATTAGAAATCGTCCTGAATTCATGTTTTCCTGAAATGTCAAATATCGAGGAACACTCATGGCGAAGCGATGACCATTGATCATTAGGTCATTTCTGATGGGCTCCCAAAATTTTAGGCGATTTAGTGTCTATTGCCCGAATTTATGAAGATGGTATGGACATTAGCATACGAAAAATTAAAAGTCGTCCTGAATTCCTATTTTATGGCTCTTAAATTCCAAAGATGAGGAACGGTCGTGGCAAGCGATGACTATTTATCATAAGTTCTTTTCTGATGGACCATAAAATTTTAGGCGATTCGGAGCCAGTTGCCCAAATTCATGAAGATGGTGTAGATATTAGCACATGAAAATTAGAAATTATCCTAGAATTCCTATATTATGTCCCTAAAATGCCTTTAAAATGAGGAACGATCATGGTGAAGTGATGACTATTGTTTATTAGGTCGTTTTTTATGGGCCCAAAAAATTTAAGGTGATTTAGATGAGCCCAAAAAATACGCAACGCTTTGTCATGGCTTTCGTGCTAATTTTATAGTGTTTTGAGGCCATGCAACATGAACTTGTGATTATATCCACTTTTTCCGTATGTATTAATACATGCTGATTTGTAGAAATTTTTTTGGACGGGCTTCGATTGGCCAAAAATTTTGTAAGTCCATAGGAAACGGCCTCATGACCGATACACATTGCTTCACCATGACTTCCGGGTTCATTTCATGGAATTTCTGGGTCATATAACAAAAATTTATCATTATATTTTGTTTTTTTATATGTATTAGTACATGCTGATTATATATATAAAAAATTTATAGAGTCTGATTGGCCTAAAATTTCGTAGGTCCATAGGAAACGGCTTAGTGACCAATACTCATTGCTTCACCATGCCTTTTGAGTTCATCTTATGATATTTTAGGGTCACGCAACATGAATTTGTAATGATATCCACGTGTGTATTAGAACTTGCTGATTTTGTATTAAGAAAAGTTGACGTAGTTCGATTTGTCTCAAATTTCATAGGTCCATAGCAAACAACCTAGTGACTAATACTCATCACTTTACCATGATTTTTGGGTTCAATTTTTGGTGTTTCGGGGTCATTCAATACAAATTTATGATTATATTCACCTTTTCGTATGTATTAGTACATGTTGATTTTGAAGATTCTTTTTACGGACTCCAATTGACATGAAATTTTATAGACCCATAGGAAGCGACATATTGACCAATACTCATTGCTTCGCCGTGACTTTTGGGTTCATTTTATAGTTTTTAGGAGTCATGCAATGCGAATTTTTGATGATATCCATTTTTTCATGTGTATTGAATGTTGATTTTGTATAAAAAAAATTAACGAACTCTGATTGACCTTAAATTTGTAGGTCCGTAGGAAACGGCTTAGTGATCAATACGCATCACTTCACCATGTCTTTTGTGTTCATTTATTATATTTCGGCGTCATACAATACGAATTTGTGATTATATTTATTTTTTCGTGTGTATTAGTACATGTTGATTTTGTAGAATTTTTAAACAGGCTACTATTGGCCTGATATTTCGTAGGCTCATAGGAAACAGTTTGGTAACCAATGGTCATCGCTTCACCTTAACTTTTGTGTGATTTAATGGAGTTTCGGGGCCATGCAATACGAATTTGTGATTATATCAACTTTTTCGTGTGTATTAGTACATGTTGATTTTTTGTTAAAAAAATTTGTTGGACTTCGATATTCCTGAAATTTTGTAGGTCCATAGAAAACAGCCTAATGACCAATACACATTACTTATTTGTGAATTTGGGTTCATTTCATGGCGTTTTGGGGTCATGCAATATGAATTTGTGATTATATCTATTTTTTCTTGTGTATTAGTACATGCGGATTTTGTATACATTTTTTGGCGAACTCCATATTGGCCTGAATTTTCATAGGTCCGTGAAAAATAGTGTAACGACCAGGCCATTTGTTTTTTGGAATTTATGCCCTGATTTCCCCATTAACTGCTTCCCCTAAGTTCATTTCTACTATTTTGGTTTGCCGGGACGTTTGGTGTTAGGATTCGGAGTGTTTTGGGACACTTAGTCCCTAAATGAGAGCTTAAGTGTTGAAAAATGATCCGTAATCAGAACAGTGTGAAGAAGACCTCGGAATGGAAATTCGATGGTTTCGTTAGCTCCGTTAGGTAATTACGGGATTGGGAACGTGTTCGGAATGTATTTTGGAAGCTCGTAGCTCATTTAGGATTGAAATGACGAAGTTTGTAATTTTGAAGTTTCCGGTCCGATAGTGAGTTTTTGATACGAGGGTCGGAATGGAATTCCGGAAGTTGCAGTAGCTCCGTCATGTTATTTGAGATATGTGTGCAAAATTTTAGGTCATTCGGACGGGTTTTGGTTAGGTTTTTGATCGAAAGCGTATTTGGAAGAAATTTGAGGTTCTTAGGCTTGAATAATTGATTAAATCGGGTTTTCAGTGTTGTTTTAGGTGTTTTCAAGATTGGTACAAGTTTGATTAAGGTATTAGGTGGTATTGGTGTTTTTGGTCGAGGTCCGGGGGGCCTCGGGATGAATTCGGGAGGTTAACGGAAAATTTTGGAAGCTGAGAAGAAGCAGCTCTGCTGCTTCTAATATCTTTCGCTTCTGCGGCTTGGGAACCACAGAAGCGGCCTTGGTCATCGCAGAAGCGAGATTGGCTTCCCCCTCAGGAACCGCAGAAGCGGTCAATATTCCGCATAAGCGGTACTGCAGGAGCGGTTGTGTATCCGCACAAGCAGAATTTGGTCCCTTAAGTGAAAACTGCAGAAGCGGTCCCTTGTTTGCAGAAGTGGAAATGTCTGTGCAGATATAGAAATTCGAGGGTTTTGATTTCATAAGTTAAAAAGCTCAATTTGAGCTCGGGTAAAGGCGATTTTCAGAGGGTTTTGAAGAGGAAATTAGTAGGTAACGTTTCTTTAATCCGTTCTAGTTATATTTCATCATTTTGTAGTTAAATCCATTATTAAAATTCAAATTTGGGGTTAAAACTTGAAGAATTTGGTTAACACTTCTTAGACCAAACTATTGGGTTTTGAGTGAGCAATTGACCTCCGATTAAAGGCAAAATCGGCTTTACGACATTTGGGAGAACAGCTCTTTTCCCTTTTGTGGAATTGGGTTTTGGAGTTTGAAAAGTCGCCACCTAATGATTAAGTGCATTAGGACACTATAAAGGGTTTGAGTTGAAAAACCAGAGTTTGGGTAAGGGCTAGAAATTATCTCGAGGGGAAGGTGTTAGGCACCCCCCAAGATCAACTAGTGTGGTTCCCGTCCATGTTATAATTGTGACTTCACATAACAAGTAAGCAAATAAGGTCTCAAAAGGGATAACATTGCAAATAAGTTGAAACTTTTAAAGGAGACAGAAATTTATAAAGAGAAGGATTTAAGCAATTATGGAGAAAGTAAATAAAAGCAAGTAAAGGGAGGGGAGTCCTAGGTTTATGATTTATATGGATCACGTCAATGCAATATCCAGTAATCGCTCCTCAGTAGAGGGGCTACATGAGATATTAGCGCATCGGTCATCATCTCCATATCTACCCTTTGTCACGACCCTAGTTCACCAACCGTGAACATGTCATGACGGCATCTGGTCCCCATGACCAGGTAAGCCTAATATTTCGGAAACATAATAATTTCGGAAAATAGAGAAAATCAAACTAAATATCTAAAGGAAACTGTACTAAATGCCGCTCAGCATGTACAACTCAATATTACAAGTCTAACACAATTCCCAAAACCCGGAAACTCATGGGCAACACAGGCTACAGAAGTATGTAGTAAGGCTCCAAAACTCCAGAATATCTAACAACCGGAAGAAAGAGAACTAAGTACTATAGATAGAGTAAGAGGGAGACTCGTCGGTCTGCGGACGCAACAGATCTACCTCGAAGTCTCCGTAGTCCTCCTGCCTCACTAATAGTGCACCTGAGTAGAGGTACCTGGATGATATGCACATGAAAAACATGCGCAGGAAGGGCATGAGTACACCACAACGGTACTCAGTAAGTGCCAAGCCTAACCTCGGTTGGGTAGTGACGAGGAAGGTCAGGGCCCTACTGAGGCAAAATATAACAATAACAATAATTAACAACATATTAATCTGATAGAAATAATAAATACAGTAGTGAAATAAGACAGGTCAACGAGGCAATAACAACTACAAAGATAGAGTAAAACATGGAGAAAAACACAGCTCAATGTCAAGATACCAATGAGGGTCTCCCAGGATACCGTCCTGTAGCCCTTTCCTCAACTGTCCAGTGGATCTCCCGGGATACCATCCCGTAGTCCAATTCATGTACCAAAACGAAGGATCTCCCGGGATACCGTCCCGTAGTCCAACCATCAATGTGCAGGGGGATCTCCTGGGATACCGTCCTGTAGTCCCAAAGTAAAAGTGCAGGGGATCTCCCGGGAAACCGTCCCATAGTCCCAAAGTAAAAGTGCAGGGGGATCTCACGGGAATCGAACCCGTAGTCCTAAAGTAAACAGACGGGGGGGGGGGGGAGCTACCGGAAATCCCACATCCATAGTCCCAATGTAATTGCAAAACCACAGCAAAAAACAACCAAGAAATGAAGTACAAAACACAAACAACAGATAGAACTAGCCTAGCATGCTTCACGTAGTGCAGTCAAAATAGCTTGAGCAATTAGACAGTCAAATCAGCTAAGCATGATTTTCCTAATGTAGCATAAGTCATAACTTCAAATAGAATAAAGCAAATAAGAATAAGAGCTAAATTTCCATAGCTTAAGTAAAAACTGGGATTTCATCAATCAGCTCAAGTACGCGCTCGTCACCTCACGCACAAGGCACTCAAATATCAAGTAAAATCCTAAGGGGAAAGGTCCTCCACACAAGGTTAGACAAGCCACTTACCTCGAACCGGCTCAATATCAATAGAAAACACGCCTCTGCCATGAGTATCCGACCCCAAATGGCCTAAATCTATTCAATTCAATTACATATCGTAAATAATATTTCAAACAACTGATTCCACTATAAAAATTAAAGTTAGGGTGCGAAAATAGGTAAAATAACCAAAATGCCCCTCAAGACAACGTCTCAGAATTGAATAATTTTCACATTTTTAGAACCCTCGTACTCTCACGAGTCTAACCATATAAAAATCTCCCAAATTTGAGGTCAAATACCCACTCAAAACTCAATAGTTTAGCCAATAAAGTTTTACCCCAAATTACCCAATTTTGATCCTAAATTCGAATCCCAATGATGTATTTAGCTATATAATGATGTAATATAATGAAAAGGGATCAAAGAAATGTTACCCAATGATTTTCTCTTCAAAACCCACTCGAAATCGCCTTCTCCCGAGCTCTCAATTGGTTTTTCAAACTTATGATATTAAACCCTCGAAATTGCTATTTCTGAACAGTCATTTCTGCTTATGCGGACAAAGGACCGCTTATGCGGTCCCGCTTATGCGGAAGACCAACCGCTTCTGTGGTTTTCACTTAAGGGCCAGGTTCCGCTTCTGCAAAGAAATAACCGCTTCTGCGATACCGCGTATGCAGAAAATCAACCGCTTCTGCGGTTCCTGAAGGGGAAGACCAATCTCGCTTTTGCGATGAGGAAGCTGCTTCTGCGGCTCCAAGCTGCAAAAGCGGAAATACCAGAAGGAACAAAATACCAGCTGCTGCAAAACTTAGAAATTTCCTCCGTTAACCACCCGAATTCATCTCGAGGCCCCCGGGACCTCAACCAAAAGCACCAATACCACCTAATACCTTATTTGAACTTGTACCAATCCTTAAAACACCTAAAACAACACTGGAAACCCGATTAAATCAAATATTCAAGCCTAAGAACTTCAATTTTCTTCCAAATACGCTTTCGATCAAAAACCTAACCAAAACACGTCCGAATGACCTAAAATTTGCGCACACGTCCCAAATGACATGACGGAGCTACTGCAACTTCCGGAATTCCATTCCGAACCTCAGATCAAAAACTCACTATCGGACTGGAAACTTCAAAAATATAAACTTCGGCATTTTAAGCCTAAATGAGCTACAGACCTCCAAAATACATTCCGAACATGCTCCCAACCCCGAAATCACCTAATGGAGCTAATGGAACCATCAGATTTCCATTCCGAGGCCGTCTTTATACTGTTCTGGTTACGGATCATTTTTTTAACTCTAAAGCTCTCATTTAGGGACTAAGTGTCCCAAAACACTCCGTATCCCAACACCGAACGTCCCGGCAAACCAAAGTAGTAGAAATGAACTTAGGGGAAGCAGTTAATGGGGGAACGAGGTAAATTCCAAAAACAACCGGCCAGGTCGTTACACCCTTCCCACCTCGTTAAGGTATTAAAGCGCAAAATGGTATCGTTACTTATTGCATGCTATTACCTGTCCCAATCCTATCAGTCCCGGAGGCATTGAGACTACTAGTCCTAAAGGGAAGGGAGTCGGGGGCTTTTTAGAGTTTCAAAAAGGATAAAAAGTCTAGGCGACAAGCAAGAGCACATAAACAGTTAGGGGGGAAACAAATAGTAATTAAGGCTCACAAAAGCCTCCTCACTTAGAAGAGAAAATATAGTATGAATTCAAATATTAGTTTGGTCTGAACTAAATAAGGCATATGATAGGCTGATTCATCAGATATTTCTTAGATGAGGGGTATGAATTAGCCTTGTCTGGATGTAGTTTATCAAAATTGACGCAATTAATTACCTAATAGTTTGCCTAAGTGAGACCTATAGACATGACATCTAACAGAGCGTATTAATTTAAAAGGAAAAGGAGGGTTGCTAATTTTATAAACAAAGACATCTGCAGAGCTTAAACGGCCTTATGACGTGATTTTAGATCCATAGATGAAATAGACGAAGCCAATTCAGTTGATTATTCCTATAAGCATGATATCTAAGAGTCATTGATTTAACAATTATGTAAATGCAAGAGTCCTATAGGCATGGTATCTAGAATGATGTTGATTATTGTCGGGCCTATAATTGTTTGCCTAATGTACATGCAGAAGTGCAGAAAACTTAAGGTCATGATTTCTATATGCAGAACCTATAGGCATGATTTCTAAGATGAAAAGTGCAGAATTTATAAATAACCTATAGGCATGATTTCTAAAATGCATGTGCAGAATTTATAAATAACCTATAGGCATGAGTTCTAAGATGCGAAGTGCAGAATTTATAAATAACCTATAGGCATGATTTCTAAGACGCAAAGTGCAGAATTTATAAATAACCTATAGGCATGATTTCTACCTCTTTCATACATTCATCTCCATCCCTGTTTTTCACTAACACCCCCAGTAGTTATTACAACTTATTACAGTCCGGAATGAATCAAAAAGGGAAAAATAATAAAAAAATTACATCAGAAGTTCCAGCTACATCCAAACAGCCTAATTCAGACTCAAAGTCCAACAATATGAGATAAACCAACTTACAGGATCAGATTTCCAGAAGACTTTCTCATATTTGGGGTATGTCAGAGTTCCCAAGAACCTCAAGGGATTCCGGACAATGCTTACACCCAAAATATTGCATAATTAGGAACATAGTACAGTGTGGAAAATGCCAACCCTCAGATGTCCCAGTTCAGAGGGAACTCAAGGTCCCAAAGCAAGACTCATAAGAGAGGGGCAAAACTTAAGAGTCTAAGAGTAAGTGTAAGTGCACAGGGGCAAGGTAGAGGCATGGCATGGCTAGTGGTCATGCCCAACAATTGGAATGCTGGCACACCCCTGACCAGCCTGCTAGCCAAACCTTGAGAGTTAGGATCCATTGTGGATCAAGCCAAGGCCTGGACAGTAATTAGGACGCTGTCAGGCCAAGAGCTTAACTCATCACATAGAGGGGAATAAAGGTAGAGGATTCATAGCAGAAACGAAAGTAAAGAAAGGCAGCATTTAGCACAAATTGCTGAACATGAGCAGTAAAGCAAACAAAAGTAAAGTAAACACATAGGGGGTGAGACAGGGAACTTAAATAAAAGACATACCAATTTCAAAAGGAAAACAAATAAGGAAGCAGTAGTCTTGAGAGAGCCAAGTTGCAAACAAAGTAATTCCAAAAGACCTCAAGCAAAGCAAAATGTTGATTTCAAAACAGTAGTGCAAGAAAGTAGACAATTGGAAGTGTTTTGTTTGTATGAATTGTTTCGTCTATAAAGAGGGAAGACAAGTCTTTATATAGTTTTGAAAACAAGCAGTACATAGGCAAATAGGGCACAAACATGGAAATAGTAATCAATCAGTGTCAATTAAGACAACTGGAATCCTTTAATTAAGGAGTCTAGTTCAAACGGTTAGTCAGGGCAGAATAAGGAAAAGAGATCAATTTAATAGGGCTGATTAGGTCAAAGAAATAACATAATGTACAAATAAGGTCAAATACATAGTGAGTAATTAAGGAAAATTGGAATAATAGTGTGTTTATAAAGTAAAATAGGGCATCAGTTTGTAGAGAATCAATCAGGAGGATCCTGGATCCAGATTGCAATCACAAGGAATCCCAAATAATTAAGGAAAGAGTCATACAAGTATATAAATAATTCAAACATTGGCACATAGTCACAGTAGGAATACACGAGACTATATATTTAAGGAAAACATCACAAGTATAAGATTCTTACACAAAAGGATCAAAACAACACATCAGTGGGGTAAAAGGAGATTCTATCGAAAGAAATCAGTGATGAATCTATAGCCTTATTAAAGGGATTTCAAAATCAATTACTTGGTTGGTGATCCCCTTTGAAAGAGGAGTTCTTTCTCATATATAAATCATACAACTCAAACAAGAGAAATGGTCTAACACTGAAAGTTTTAGAATCACGAGCAAACAAGATTCAAGTTCGATTACAGGCTCATAGTGAGTCTAAAGGCCTAGGGTTTCAAAGTGAAACCCTAATACCATTTACCCAAAGAAAACCCCCAAATTTTTGGGCTTCAAATAGAATCAGAGGCGAGCCATCATGGTTATTAAGAGAGGCACACATACATAGACAAATGTAGAAGAAAGAGAAGCTACACGTTTTAAAACAAAAGTAAGCAAGAACATGCTTAGAAAGAATGTCAACAACACTTAATGGTGAAACAAAATCAAAGAAAAACTTAGACACATATAGTAAAGAGTGAGGAACAATATACCGAATTATTATGTGAGCATGAGAGTGACAAAAGAAAGAATGGGAAAGTCTTTCAAAATCAGATAAGAAACAGGAGAGAGCAAACTCGAGCATAATAAGAAATAAACATACTAGTATAAAACATACAAAAAACATTTAAAGAAACCTTTTCCAGAAACCCTAAAAATCGAATTCGAACGGTTTTGAAAAAGGAAATTTGGGGAAAACCCTTGAAACGTCAAGTAAAGCCCAAGCATGTCACAGATCTAAAAGAAATGAGCGAGTATAGAACCTTAGAAGGCTTAAAAATGGCAGAGAAAACCCTAGAATGAGAAGGTCTTGAGGAAATTCGGATCCTGAGTCGAAGAGACTCATATTGCTAGAACTTGTCAGAAAATGACCGGAGAAGCCAGGGATCTTGCAGATCTGGCACAGATCTAAAGAGAGCCATGGAAGCCGACCTTCGAACTTTGATTAGTTTAGGTTTAACGGTAAGGGAGAGTGAGCATAGGCCACACATGGCTTGGCATGCCATGGATTCCGATAAAATATGGTAGAAATTAACTAGGGTTTCGGAGAGGGCTAGAGAGGATTTGGGAGATGAAGGTGGCGTGTTTGATAGAATGAGTTAGGGCTAGGTGGGTTAGGGAATTAAAAAAGGAAAGGGGGATCTCGGCCGTTGATCAAAATGATCAACAACCCGGATTAAAGAGGAGACCGGGTGGGTTTAAGAACGGGTTGTGGGTTGGGTTATAAAAATGAAATTGGGTCGTTTTAATTTGGGTGGAATTGGGGGTCAATTTGGGGCTAAAGCTGAAATAATAAGGGGCTATGTGTTAAATAGCCAATTTATCCATTTTTAATTTTTTATAAAATAATTAAACTGATTTTAAAACAAGATTAAAAACACTAAACTAATTAATAATATATAATCATTAATCAAAAAATACTGGGAATGCTTTTGTAACTGTAAAATGCTATTAATTATAAAATAGACTATAATTGTAATTATATGCAATTTAGCTTTAAAAATGCCCAAATGAATTTATAAAAATATGCAAAAATCACCTTAATTATATTTTAGTGTAAATATGAGGATGGAAATAAATTATTCACAAAATATCAATTTTGGGAATAATTATTGGATTTTGCATTGTTAAAATAGACAATAAATTGATTTTAAAAATCTTAAAATTTGGAAAAAATACCAAAACTCTTGGGCATGATTATATATGCAAACACATGCTATTTTGAAGATAGTTTGGGTATAAAAGATACATAGGAAAAAATTGGGTATCAACAACCGTTACTTTTAGATTCATTGTTTTGGAGTTTCGGGATCATGCAAATTTATGATTATATCCCGGTTGGCATTTGTAAAGTGCTTTACTGTCTTATACTATAATTCATTTATATTTGGTTACTCACTTATGCTTATGATGAGATAGATGTATTAGTAATTACCTTATAAATAACATAGTTATTTAATGTCACGATCCAAAATCCACTAAGGGTCGTGGTGGTGCCGGACTGTCAGGCAAGCCAACCAAATTACTTAATCAAATTCTCATTTTAATACTTTTGAAATCTAGGATTTTCCTTTAAATTTAGCATTTTAAAAGATAATTGTCTCACATCAAATTTAAATGATAAGCAGTTAATACAAAATACTTCAAAACCATCCCAGAACCCGGTGTCACAAGTGCATGAGCAATTTCTAAGAAAAATCAAATAAGGTACAACAACTGTCCGGAACACAATATTTGGACAGAAAATAAATACAGATAATTGAAAGAGACTCTACTGACTGCGGTCACCTCGAGAAGTGCAGATCACCTAAGTCTCTGTATCCATCATGCTGCTACGCCCAGTAGGCCACTAGAGTTACATATACCTATGCAACAAAAATGCACAGAAGTGTAGTATGAATATGAAAACAACGTGTACTTAATGAGTATCCCGTCTAATCTCGAAGAAGTAGAGAAAAGATGGTTAACTTCGACACTTACTAGTGGTCCAATAATAATATGGTGAAAATGTGAGGAAAACATGGATTTATCTAGCAATTGTAACTCATAGAGCAAGAAAACAGGTAACACCTCCTCAAATAATAAGGAAATTCAAAGATTTACTTTTCTTTATCTTTATTAGTTTATAGCGGGCCATAAAAGGCAATATCAACTTCAATAAGTTTCAGGATAAGTAATGCAAGCATGCGCATATCATGCCGAGGTGACGGCCTGATCCAATTTACAGAGAGTCAATATTCAGTCAAGAAAGACTTCAACTCGGTGATCATATGAGGGAGAGCTTGGAAAAATCAGTATTTTTCAGAGATTAGATTCGTTTTTAACGAAGAAATTTTGAAATTGCTGAATCACAACCAGAGGTAGACAAAGCTTACAAAGAAATGCTAGCTGAACTTGCGGAGGATGCTGCTTCGACCGGAAGCGGTTGTCACACCTCCTTTTTACTACACCCCCGCAAGGGGTATAATAAAGGGAGTTTCTCCAATTAAAGGACAATCAAAATGGGATTTATTTATTTAAAGAATTCAGAGTCACCACTTGTGAGATTTTTGGTGTCCCAAGTCACCGGTTCAAATCCCGAATCGAGGAAAGGATTGACTCTATTTAACAGTTCGCGAACCAGAAATCCGGGTAAGAAATTCTGTTAGCCCGGGAGAAGGTGTTAGGCATTCCTGAGTTCCGTGGTTCTAGCACGATCGCTCAACTGTTATATTCGGCTTAATTATCTGATTTTAAACAATTATGAACTTATGTGCAAATTTTAGTTTTAACCGCTTTTATTCATTTTTTTAGAGAGAAAATTGCAACGTTATTAAAACATGTTTCGAACCACGTCACATAAATGCACCCATGGTTTTTGACATATTCTAACACAGTTGAGATTTGAATTTGAGTCACATAAATGTGCACCTGAGTTTAAGAAAGTAGATTATTAAATGTGCACCTAAAGTAACTACACGTTTGCACTTTGCGAGGGCCATGAGATTGGCTAAATGGCACACCTCGAATTCTAAGGATAAAACAAAATTAAATAGGGCGAGGGTCATGCAATTGTCATTTTTATTTGGCAAGGCGCACCTTAATTTTAATCTATAGAAAATGAAACCGAGTTACATTTGGAGGGCCAAGAATTATTCATGTTATCTAGTATTAGCTCACCTCCATTAATTAAGAAAACTCAATTATCTAAACATTAAAGGTCCGAGATTATACTATGGTGCGAGCTAAAAAAATATATTTTTGAGGAAAAGAGTTAGATGGTTTGAAGTCAAAAATTTGGGGCTAAATGCGAGGCCTAACAGCCTGTAATGCCCTTTTTGAATTACAAATGCCCAATAGTCCAGCTAGGGTCCCTGAGAGAACCCAACGTGAAGCAAGATCGGCTTCAGCTTGCATTGGGGTCCCTGGTTCGAACCCCCACATCAATACAAAGGGCCAGTTTTGCATTCAATTCTACAGTCCACATTACTACTTACATTTTTAATCAAAAACTTCATAAAAATGAAATAGAACTTGGTTCTCCAAAATTTTAGACCACTAACTGAACATTATAACCCACGAATTCCAATTACATATGCTTATAATCAAACCAAAATGAACTAAACCTATTATTAAAACACTATGAATCATTTTTCCTTTAATCAAATTACAATACCTAGAATCTCAATAAATACATTCAATTAAATCAATATGTGAACCTATGACCAACTTAACATGATTAACATATTACCCAAATTAAAATAACTATTAAACAACTAAACCCCAACAACTTTTGCAATCATCAAAATCTCTAAGCATGCACATACACCGTGAACTTCAGTCCATTTAACAGATTGTTCCAAGTCTAAAATACAATTCCAAACCAAATTCAGAGAATAGAAACTTAACTACTTAAAACAAAAGTTAGTTGGGCAATATAGCACAATTAACAGACAACAAAATTCAAAAATAAAACAAGATTAAATCAGAAAAAACAACTGCAGTCACGCTTTTAAAGTCCTTCTCATTGTTCATTCTTCAACTCAAAGCTTCATCAAACATGTAGAGTTTCAAGAAATATGTACCTGGTATGTAGAAGAAATAGAGAAAAGGGGTAAGGGATCAACAACTATAGAGCATCAATCAACAACAATTTAAACCAACTTCAAACCCAGGAAGTGAGATCAGATAGTCCAGAATCAGTTTCAAGCAAATAACACATCAACTAAGCTCAAATGACTCGACCTCAAACCATTTTGGAGTCTAAACAATAAGAACATTGATTTAGGAAATGAAAATTTTAAATTGCCAAAGCTGAAACTCAATGGAACAGTATTTTGTCAAAGATTTTCAGTTGTTTCTCTTTTTCTAAATTTCTAACTCTTCAAATTCTCTTCCTTTCTATATTATTCTGTCTTGCAAACTCTATCTTTTAGTATTTCAGAATATTTTTATGTTCTCTCTTTTTCTTCCTATGGACTCTCTCTTATGTTCTGTATTTCTATGGTTGAGTATTCTTGTGTATTTTCAGTGTGTTTTCTCTCAATTCTCAGAATGCTTCTATGTATTTCTCTCTTTTTTTTCTCAGAATTTTCCAAGTCCTTTTATATCTGATTTTCTGCCTTTTAATAGGCATTAGTACAACTTCCATTATCAGATTATCCTTTTTCTTTCTTAATTTCCCATTAGCTTAGTGCCTTTACCATTATCATTTTATCTTTTCAGTTTTTAAATTCATCCGTTAACTTAGTGCCTCCAAAACAACTATCACCCCTATATTTATTAGCAACACTCTATATTCAATTAACTTCCCATTCTCTACTTCCAAATTACCCCCTAATCTACCCCTTAAATTAGACCTTACAAAGGGTCAGGCAGAACCTGGGTCGAGTTGACCCAAATTAATGGGTCCAAACAAACCTAATTCAAATCCAATTCGGGTCATTCAGCCAACATTCAACCAAGGCTTTTCAAACTCTAAAAATTAACCTAATTCAAGTCCAGTATATTTTGCCAAAATCAGAAAACGAGCAACATTTTTAAGTCTATTCATAAGACTTACTAATAACATTCAGTAAACAAGAGCTAAAATCAATCGAACAATTAACAATTTTTGATAAAACCTAATTCAGATATTTAACTAAATAACTTGAAGAAAAGAAGAAGATGAGGCAGAAGTGAAATAACAACAAAACAAAAGAAATAGTACTGGAAACTTACCAATTCTACTGGTTCATTTGGCACTCGAATTTTTCTGATTTCATCGCCAAATGATGTTAGTCACTTATTCTTTTTTAGAACAAGTTATCAACACTATTTAGCGACGAAAACGGCCCTGGGATGATCAACAAGCCTCGAGTCTAAGTCTGACTTTTTGAACTCGGACTTAAGATTTGAAATTCGAGAGGTTGTGGGGTGATTTGAGAAGGAAGGATTGTGGATTTGGAAAGAGGGGGTCTTGGTGGTTGTATGGTGTTAGTTTGGGACTGGTCTGAGGCGCCGCCACCATCGGAGAATTTTATGGCGGCGCTAGGGTTCATCCCTTCAAACGGATATTCGAGGGGTTTGGCTTGGATTCGAAGGAAGTGGTTTGGGGGTTTGGAAAGAGGGGAGTGAAGGGAGTCTGGGGTGTAAATTTGGAAGGGTTTGAGCCACCGGAACCGCCGTAAG